>OX940974.1:153392689-153535756 GCA_954871275.1 Leptopterna dolabrata
TTTCCCGAAGAAGGTAAGTGATTTTGATTTTGTAAATACATGAATGATTTTGCCTTTCATCCAACAACATGATACGCGAGTTGGTTTTACTCTCAAATGATAACTCATCCTGTCAGTTTCTGATTGATGCAACCGCCACGTATTCCTAATATGGCACTAGTTCGAGTTCCTAATGTGGCACTAGTGCCATATTCGGACACAGTCAGTATTTTCGGCGTTTTCTTCTTTTCTGTGCGGTTTTCTTTATTTTCCTTCAAACTGTGGCTGTTGTTGATTGTTTCTAGTATTTATGCGTGATGATTTATAGATTTGCCAGCACCTTTCGTCCTGTCTTCGGATTTAGATAAGGAGAGGCACACCAAATGGGACAGGTATATTCGCGAGCTCCAGTGTGCACTGAATAGTGCTGTACACGGAGATGTCAAATCGTTCGTATCGCACGTGACAGTCGTCGCTTTCCATCGAACGTGTCCTGCCTTGAATTACTCGTGTATTGTACAGCGCGTTAAGTGAACGCCCCTCGGTCGGGATCTCCCATCAGTTGGAGTTTCATCCGATAATTACCGAGATTTTTCAGGCTTTTCTTTTCCGGAATTTCTCATTCACTTCCGGGATCCACGAGGAATCGTTGCCGGGCGAGCTGCATTACGAGATGGTGGGAGCACGGACGAAGGTCACTCGGCCCCTTCTCTGCAGGTAAGTGACTTATAACTGCCATCGCTCATTCATCGCGGGCTTCGTGTCACCAATTAGTTGGTCGAGTTCTAGAGGCGAGCTCATTGCAAGGACGCTCAGATATACACCGACCGCTGCCACGTCCGATGTCTGACGCTAGGCAGGGATAATAACATCTCCTAAAAAAAACACTCCCTGTAAAAAAAGATGCCAAGCTACAAAAGGTGTGATATCCAGGTTGTGCCAAGCACTGTGCCTAATAATCTTCCGTCCACATCCGACAGTTCATTTTCGACGTTAATTTTGAGGTATAGACTAGACTTAGCTAACAGGGTGAGGAGTGAGTTAATCTTTAGGAAGTGTGCTGCTTGGCCGGTCTAGTTACTGATCTATTCAGTTCCTACACGAAGGATTCGAAGCCATCAAAATTAATGATTCAAATTCTACGTGCCTACTAATCTTCCGTCCACATCCGACAGTTCATTTTCGACGTTAATTTTGAGGTGAGGAGTGAGTTAATCTTTAGGAAGTGTGCTGCTTGTCTGTCTACGACATATCAGGCACATAGCATGTGAATCATTAATTTTGATGGCTTCGAATCCTTCGTGTAGGAACTGAATAGATCAGTAACTAGACCGGCCAAGCAGCACACTTCCTAAAGATTAACTCACTCCTCACCCTGTTAGCTAAGTCTAGTCTATACCTCAAAATTAACGTCGAAAATGAACTGTCGGATGTGGACGGAAGATTATTAGGCACATTGCTTGGCACAACCTGGATATCACACCTTTTGTAGCTTGGCATCTTTTTTTACAGGGAGTGTTTTTTTTTTTAGGAGATATCACAAATTTTGAAAGGTCGCAAGTAAGTTTGGAGGGGGGGGGGGGGGGGAGGTATTGTTTTTCAAGACGAGGAGATTGATTTCCGATACCTAAGTTTGTTGTTGAACTTTGTGAAAGCTTGTAATTTTTTGTGCTTCCAGTTGGATGTTGTTCATATAGTTGTGGGGGTACCTACTTACACAAAATAGTAAATTAAGTGAAAAGGAAGAGAGGGGGGGGGGGGGAGACGACATTTTCGAACAAATGAGCACTAAACAGTTGCTATTTAGTGAGCCCTACATCCATGACAAGGTGTTGGACATTGGTGAGGTTAAGGGTTGATGGATCAGGTGCATAAACGACGCTAGTTACAATAGTAATGAAAATAATAATAAGAATGTGTAGGTACAATAACAAATTTACAGTAACATAAGTGCAATATGTACATATTTATGTTCTTATATTTTAGTAGTAATATATAATACTTCCAATGACATAATTACAATAACATATTGACAATAAGAACATAATGTACAATAAGCCTGAATCAATGTGGTGCAACGACGATATTCTCACACGAGCAATGCTAAAAATGCTTGACACTTCGCATTGGAAAGGGTAGACCTCCCGTTATTCGCCATGTCACTTCGGCGTTACAGTTTTTGATTTTCGTTTTGATGGAAACACCCAAAATCACTTCACGCATTAACATGATTTGGATCGGTACTAAATTTCATAAAGATCGGTCTAGGGAAGAGGGTATATAAGTGGCGTGACAAAGAATGGGTGGAAAAAAAGCAAGCCCCCTCCCCCGGAACCCCCCCCTTTGCTTCCGCGAAAACGGTTAAAACTCCCAAAAGGCACTTCACCACGCCAAACCTGATCTACATACCAAATTTCATAAACATCGGTCGAGGGGAAACGGTAGAAGTGGCGTGACAAAGAATGGGTGGAAAAAAAGCAAGCCCCCTCCCCCGGAACCCCCCCCCCCCCCTTTGCTTCCGCGAAAACGGTTAAAACTCCCAAAAGGCACTTCACCACGCCAAACCTGATCTACATACCAAATTTCATAAACATCGGTCGAGGGGAAACGGTAGAAGTGGCGTGACAAAGAATGGGTGGAAAAAAAGCAAGCCCCCTCCCCCGGAACCCCCCCTTTGCTTCCGCGAAAACGGTTAAAACTCCCAAAAGGCACTTCACCACGCCAAACCTGATCTACATACCAAATTTCATAAACATCGGTCGAGGGGAAACGGTAGAAGTGGCGTGACAAAGAATGGGTGGAAAAAAAGCAAGCCCCCTCCCCCGGAACCCCCCCTTTGCTTCCGCGAAAACGGTTAAAACTCCCAAAAGGCACTTCACCACGCCAAACCTGATCTACATACCAAATTTCATAAACATCGGTCGAGGGGAAACGGTAGAAGTGGCGTGACAAAGAATGGGTGGAAAAAAAGCAAGCCCCCTCCCCCGGAACCCCCCCTTTGCTTCCGCGAAAACGGTTAAAACTCCCAAAAGGCACTTCACCACGCCAAACCTGATCTACATACCAAATTTCATAAACATCGGTCGAGGGGAAACGGTAGAAGTGGCGTGACAAAGAATGGGTGGAAAAAAAGCAAGCCCCCTCCCCCGGAACCCCCCCCCTTTGCTTCCGCGAAAACGGTTAATACTCCCAAAAGGCACTTCAACACGCCAAACCTGATCTACATACCAAATTTCATAAACATCGGTCGAGGGGAAACGGTAGAAGTGGCGTGACAAAGAATGGGTGGAAAAAAAGCAAGCCCCCTCCCCCGGAACCCCCCCCCCCCCCTTTGCTTCCGCGAAAACGGTTAAAACTCCCAAAAGGCACTTCACCACGCCAAACCTGATCTACATACCAAATTTCATAAACATCGGTCGAGGGGAAACGGTAGAAGTGGCGTGACAAAGAATGGGTGGAAAAAAAGCAAGCCCCCTCCCCCGGAACCCCCCCCCCCTTTGCTTCCGCGAAAACGGTTAAAACTCCCAAAAGGCACTTCACCACGCCAAACCTGATCTACATACCAAATTTCATAAACATCGGTCGAGGGGAAACGGTAGAAGTGGCGTGACAAAGAATGGGTGGAAAAAAAGCAAGCCCCCTCCCCCGGAACCCCCCCCCCTTTGCTTCCGCGAAAACGGTTAATACTCCCAAAAGGCACTTCAACACGCCAAACCTGATCTACATACCAAATTTCATAAACATCGGTCGAGGGGAAACGGTAGAAGTGGCGTGACAAAGAATGGGTGGAAAAAAAGCAAGCCCCCTCCCCCGGAACCCCCCCCCCCCTTTGCTTCCGCGAAAACGGTTAAAACTCCCAAAAGGCACTTCACCACGCCAAACCTGATCTACATACCAAATTTCATAAACATCGGTCGAGGGGAAACGGTAGAAGTGGCGTGACAAAGAATGGGTGGAAAAAAAGCAAGCCCCCTCCCCCGGAACCCCCCCCTTTGCTTCCGCGAAAACGGTTAATACTCCCAAAAGGCACTTCAACACGCCAAACCTGATCTACATACCAAATTTCATAAACATCGGTCGAGGGGAAACGGTAGAAGTGGCGTGACAAAGAATGGGTGGAAAAAAAGCAAGCCCCCTCCCCCGGAACCCCCCCCCCCCTTTGCTTCCGCGAAAACGGTTAAAACTCCCAAAAGGCACTTCACCACGCCAAACCTGATCTACATACCAAATTTCATAAACATCGGTCGAGGGGAAACGGTAGAAGTGGCGTGACAAAGAATGGGTGGAAAAAAAGCAAGCCCCCTCCCCCGGAACCCCCCCTTTGCTTCCGCGAAAACGGTTAAAACTCCCAAAAGGCACTTCACCACGCCAAACCTGATCTACATACCAAATTTCATAAACATCGGTCGAGGGGAAACGGTAGAAGTGGCGTGACAAAGAATGGGTGGAAAAAAAGCAAGCCCCCTCCCCCGGAACCCCCCCCTTTGCATCCGCGAAAACGGTTAATACTCCCAAAAGGCACTTCAACACGCCAAACCTGATCTACATACCAAATTTCATAAACATCGGTCGAGGGGAAACGGTAGAAGTGGCGTGACAAAGAATGGGTGGAAAAAAAGCAAGCCCCCTCCCCCGGAACCCCCCCTTTGCTTCCGCGAAAACGGTTAAAACTCCCAAAAGGCACTTCACCACGCCAAACCTGATCTACATACCAAATTTCATAAACATCGGTCGAGGTAAAAGGGTTGAAGTGGCGTGACAAAGAATGGGTGGGAAAAAAAAAATTCACCAAAGACGGAAGAAAGTCACCAAACACGTATTTTGAGCCCTATTTTTCGCAGGTTTTCGAAACACCTTCCGCTTCGAATTTGGTGTCAGGCGACTCAGGGTGTTTGCCCCACAAAATATATACGCGCGAATAAAATATAGAAATAACGGGGAAGGCCCGGGAGGAGGCCAAAGTTGGCCCGATTCTTCGCTCAGTTATATTAGGGTGGTCGTCCACTGGAAGCGTATTCACGCGGCGCGGCGCTACACGCGACACAAGCGGCAACCTAACAAGCGGCTACGAGCGACAGGGGTCGTCCACTGCAAGCGCCTTCGCGCGTCGGGCTTCAGCTTGTTTTCAAGTGTATTCGAGAAAACTGGGCAATTTTCCTTTTTATTCGTCATGGACCCAGAGGAATTTTCTTTTCTTTGAAAGTAGCAACCATTTGCGAAGACGAATGTTAAATCAAAGAACATGTTGGTTGAAATTGAAGTTGAAAAGTTGGTTGGCTGAATGGTACCTCTTGTCTCTCATATCCCAGAGAGGCGTATGAGAATGAATGGCACTAATTAATTTGTCGGTGTTATGGTCCATTTTCTGCGTAGAGGGGAATTTTCACCTACTCAGAACGGGGCTTTCGCGTGAACTGACTCGAAATGACCAGGGATACGAGTGATATGGTACAAACGACAAAGGTAGGTAGGTGTTCTGATGAACCGTCCGTTTGCTATGTTTATTTACGTGGAATTCGTACCAAAACTCGTAGGGATTCCTACCAAAACAATAGAAATGAACGAGCTGCTACGAGCGCCAGATCCAACTTTTTTTGGATCGGCCGCTTGTAGCTCGTTGCCGCTCGTGTACGCCCGTAGCCGCCCGCTCGAACACGCTTCCAGTGGACGATACCACATATAACTCAATGTAGTTGGATCTGTAGCGCGTGTCGCTCGTTGCCGCTTGTGTAGCGCAAAGCGCCGCGCCGCTCGAGTACGCTGCCAGTGGACGACCCCACTTAGGCTCTGGGGCAGCCGGGCGCGGGTTCATGCTTGGCATCGCTCGGCTACCGCCTCGCTTGATCGTGGATGAGTCAGAAATCTCTCCAGGAGTTTTTCTCACCACGTACTGATACCCCTAAACGAAGGCGTAGCCCTTCTAGTGAAGACAGGAAAGGCTCCAAAAAGCAAAATCTTAGTGACATGGAGAATTCGGCGGTGGGACAGATTTCGATGGGCCAGCTCATGGCTATGATGTCGGATATAATCGAAGAGAAGGGCTTAGCCAAAAAAGAAGACTTGGCTGACAAATGCTGAAATTGAAAGCCTCAAAAAGAGAACTCCGAACAGGACAGAAAACTGAAAATCTTAGCACTCGGCTCGATAAGTTTAACAGAAACATGAAAAGAAACAACTTGATATTTGGTGGTATTGACCACGCGGGGACAGATTGGGCTATAACAGTGGGGAATTTCATAAAATAAGTTCTAAAGGTGGAGCACACGTAGTGATAGGCCGCACCTTTCCTTTGGCAAGACCAGGCTTGAAGAGGAAGCCAGTACTAGAGGCGTAGGTGAGAGGAGAAGATGCGATTTCGATTTTGAACTAGGCCGCTGTCTTAAAGGATACCAATTGTTTCATTCCTCGAGACTACTCCCAGGATGACAGAATTAAACGAAGCAAGGTTTCCAGTGTTGGAAAAGAAATTTTCAAACAAAACAGAAAGGTGAATACTTCATTCAGGAAGGATGCCTTGATGATCAAAGAGGAAGCTTTTGTTGTGACATGGCGAAGGGCGGAGTGGAGTGGCGCTGACGGCGAGGGGTGGAGATGGAGTTCGTGCACTAAGGGAATCCATCTGTCTTGACCTTTCGGAAGCCACGGAGCATCTCGACGCAGTTCTTAGTGGTTCTTACCTGCGCAGTCGGATTGAGAAGCGAGGAAGGATCTGGAAGAATCGAGTTGGCTGTGGATGGGAATGTGAAATCCATTGTTTATAATATACGTGGAATGTAGAATAAGTTAGACGATGAGTAATTTTTTGATTTTATTGTCTTTTGATATATTTGTATTGACAGAAACTCAGAATCCCAGAAACTCAGAATCCTAGAATAAATCAGATCTTAGAATTGTTTAAGAATAAATAAATATAAAGGCTACAATATTTGGTGGATTCCTGCTAACAGAGACATCAATTTTGGTAGGGCTTACGGGGGAAGCTTGTATGGTACGAACTGTGGGTCATTTTGGTTTATTATTGTAAATAATGAACCTCTGAAATAGACCATAAAAAAAATTGACCCCCCCCCCCTTTCAAAGATACCTATACGGACGCAGGTTAATTTTGAAAACTGATCACAAGCCTTTGACGTACATATTGGGCGACAAGGTAGAGTTGCCAAAAGTGGTGCTGTGCAGCGTAAGTAGGTGGGCCCTGATGTTGAAAGAGTTAGATCATACCATTGAGTCCATTTCGGGCAAAGATAATAATAGCCCAGCAGATGTTTTATCACGCTTACCATAGGGACAGACTGGATGATTTTGGAAGGAAAGTTGCACGATTAAAAGATGTCTCAATATCAAAGCGGTTGCTCAAGAGCCGGGTTTTGGAGGATCCGCATCTTTCAAAAGTAGAGCAATATCCTCAGAATTGTTGGCCGCCAAAATCGAGCATTTCTGAGGAGATGTGCACATTTTTTGAAAGGAGGGACGAGTTGTCATATGAAGAGGGGATTTTGCTTTGGCGTGGGAGGATAGTAATCCCAACATTCCTACAGGCAGGGCACCTAAATATTCTGCATGATGGTCACCCAGCGACGTCAGCCATGAGATCAGGAGCAAAGATGAATGTGTGGCGGTGGCCATCGATGGATAGACATATAGAACACATTCTAAAAGCCCTTACCTTAAAACCTTGTCAGGAAAATCGGCCATGGGGTCAGGAGTCACCTGTATACTCTTGCAACATAACATCCGAGGTTTGGTCCAGAGTTTACGTCTATTTTGCTGAGGCGTTTGAGAGACAATACTGGCTGCTGATCGTGGATACGACCAGCAAATGGTTGGAGGTAGCCCGATGAAGAACATTACAACGGAGCGGACTAAAACAGTGCTAAAAGAGGTATTTGCAAGATCGGGACTACCAAGAATGTTAGTTTCAGATAACAGGCCTCAATGGATATATCTCAACCTTTCAAAGAGTTCTGTGCAGGAAACAACATACGGCATGTGACTACGACACCGTATCACCCATTTTCAAATGGGTTAGCCAAGCGAGTGGTCAGAACTTTTACGCAGAGGTTTTCGGCATCTAAAGCAAGTGGGGATGATATCCAGACGAGGCTTTGCCTCTATATGACATCCTAAAGGGCCTCAATTCATTGGACCACCGGAAGGAAGCCAGCAGGCTGACGCTGCTAAAACCCTATTCGACAACTAGGATGGAGGAGAATCTCTTTCAACCAAAAGTCTGCCATGACAAAGAAGTAGATACGTAAAGGAGTTTAGCGAGGGGGACACCGTTTGGGTGAAGAAAAGGAAGGAGAAGCAGTTCAAAGAAGGGGCTGCAAAGAAGAGGGCACAGCCACACGTTGTAGCGTGGAAGGAGTCGAGCGCAAAGACCATACAGACCAGCTGAGGAGAGCCAGGGTGCCCCAAATTGGAAGGGGAGATGATGTTATACCATACCATTATTAGTCACGGTTGCTAACCAGGGGTAACCGGTCGCTACCATATATCCAATTTCATAAAATATATTTCATTCGTATTCTTGCCTTGAACCTGACTACTTGTTGAGTGCTACGTGTTGTCACGCTCACCACAAACAGTGACCATAGCTTCTTGGTGGAGGGAAATGTAAATGCCAGAACAGGTCAGGGTCAGAAGTTTGTGGGAGATCTGAGGGAGTATCGTCCAACAGAACCTCCTAAAAGACCAGAACGAGCATTATAATTTCCGTCGACGTCTAGAAATCATCAGGGAGACCCAGTTCTCCGAAAGACTTTCACACTGTCATCTACAGCTAAGCTGAATCCCAGATATGAAGGTCCCTTCACCATGGCATCTATTAGCGCTGGAGGAACATGCTTTCTCAAGGAAAGCCAAGGAAGAGAGGCTGGACCCTGGCATCCTTCGAAGCTGAAGAGCTACGTCTCCACCTCATCCAGCCACATTTAAATATACGCGGTTTAGGCACTGCAATTAATACACTGCTTAGAAGCACGCGCAGAAGCAACCGCCGTCAGGTGCTGCTACCTCGGAGCTCGAGGGGTAAGCAGAGCCGTCACCAGCCCTATCGCCTGTTTCTCTCTTCTCGTCTTCATGGACGTGCTGCCCGAATTTCGCTATTTGTAATTAACTTAGATGAATTCCCTTCTTCGCCATCGTCCTTGACAACTCCTGCAGAAGAATTTACCTGTCAAGCACCATCCATCGTTTGTCCGGTAAGCTCCATCACCACCTGTAGAATCCGTCTTCTTTACCACCCCAGTACACATGATTGGAGCTAACGAAATATCCCTTTTATCCCCTGCCAGAACTCTTCGTACAGAGCATCATATTGGCCCTTTCTACCAAATATTACTCGTCGTCGTCGTCGTCGTCGTCGTCGCCGCCGCAGTCGTTTTCATATGCTGTGCCGGTCTTGGAATACAAGAAGCCCCTTTCCCAGTGACCAACACTTCCCGTACCGGTATGTTTTGATCCAGCGTTTCGCATTTCATTAGATGTGCATTGCATTTTGAGCAAAATAATAAGGAAATCTTGCCGATATTTTGCTGTTTTAGTTGGGGACTGAAATCTGGATGCCACGGTCATTCTCTTTGTAACGCACCGTCGCCTTCCCTTCCTTCTATCACCATTTCGAAATTTCATCGTCATAATCATAAGTAAAACAAGTAAAACTACGACAGTAGTTAGCATCTATTCCACGGCCGTAGGAAAGTCCTACGCAGTACGTAAGTACCGCTACCTATTAGTTTACATCTGTGACTACCTTGAGAATTTTGAGTAGGTACCTACGGGTATTATAGATATTTAAATAACAGCCACTACCATTTCCCACTTCGAGGTGAAGTCAAATTATTAGAAGATTCTTTTATTCTTTAATTATCGTCAGTGGTTCTATTTCCCTACCTCGACAAAATAATTTTAGGTTCTTGATTCATCCCCACCACATTAATAAGATCTAAAGCAAAAGTTATGTCAGTTATATGTACAAACAGGGAGAATGATTTTATTCTTAGGATTATTGGTTTATTATGTATTCGCTCAGCAAAAACTTTGTATAACCCCCCTCAAAATTTTTTCTTTTACGTTTCAAGGTACGTAGATTCAGAAAATTCAATGTCCGTCTGCCGTCATGCATACCGGCTTCATTTTCGGTCTAAAAAATTCGTTGTTTCGCATGCATGCTCCATTTGGGCCCTAGTTGTTTCCCGAAACTTTTCAGCCCGATCGGAATATACCCAAGAGTGTTATGAGTGAAAAATGGGTATAAATGTGTATTAGTAACATGAGATTTTGAGGTATCGTTTTCCATGTTTTTAAGGTCGAGAAGACCGAATATGAAGCAGATTTTGACCAATGAGTGGAAAATTGAGGTTCTAACGAAGTTTCAGCCTTAAATTTACGTTAAATGTTAGTCTAAAATCGTCGTTCTTCCGCACACAGTTTGGGTCCCCATTTAGGAACAAGTTTGGGTCCTAGCTGTGGTCTAAAGCTCGGCAGCCCGATCGGAATACACCCAGGGCGTTATGGGAGAAAAATGGTCGTAAAAATAGGGGTTTTCCAGGTTTTGTTGAGGTTTTAGGGAACACGAGCTTTTGAGGTTTCGTTTTCCATGTTTTTTAGGGCTAGAAGACCGAATATGAAGTTGATTTTGACCAAAGAGTGAAAAATGATGTCGACCGAAGGTTCAGCTCCCAAAATTAATTTTGTGTGGGTCAAAAACCTGGGAAATTTTCGAAAATCACCATAAACTTGTATAATAACACTGGAAGTAGCTTCAACAGGAGAATCAAGACAATTAAATGGCTCTGTCAATGATCAAAGATAATTTGTCAAAAATAGGAGCTTATATCGAGTTTTTGACGGCCAAAATTGGTAGAAACCATCAAAAATAGCTATTTCAATTATTGCACATAAAAGAAACAATAAATGTATTTCCATAATATCTGTAGGTATGTCCAGTAGAATAATAAAACCGTGTGACAAGGAAATTACAGCGTTTTTGGTTTATTATTGCAGCGTTGTGGTTTATTATTCTGTGAATAATACAGCTACGTATTCGCTCAGCAAAAAAATTGTATAACACCCGCTCAAAATTTTCTCTTTTACGTTTCAAGGTGCGTAGATTCCTAAAATGCAATGTCCGTCCGCCGTATTATGCACATCTTCAATTTCGGTCTCAACAATTCCTTCTTTCGCACACAGGCTCCATTTGGGCCCTGGTTGTGTCCCGAAACTTTTCAGTCCGATCGGAATATACCCAGGGGTGTTACAGGTGATAAACGCTGCAAAGTCCTTGTCACATGGGTTTATTATTCTATTGGAGTTCTAGAGATTCTTGTTGGCTGTTAAATTTATTGTTTCTTTCATGTGGAATGATTGAAATAGCTATTTCTGATGATTTTGGCCCCCAAAACTTGAAATAGGTACGCTTTTTTTCCAGATCATCTTTGATCATTGGTAGTGCCATTTAATGGTCTTGATTCACCTGTTTACACTTTTTATAGTGTTATTATACACAATAATGGTGATTTCAGACAGTTTTCCAGGTTTTTGACTCATGAAAAACCAATTTTGGGAGCTGAACCTTTGGTAAAACCTCAATTTCCACGTCTTTGGTCAAAATCGACTTCATATTCGGTCTTCTGGTCCCCAAAAACATGGAAAAAGGTACCTCAAAAGCTCATGTTACTAACACGTTGCTATAACGCAAGAAGTACCTATTTTAGCATGGAACATGCTTTAGCCTTGGACTAACAAACCGAAAAATGTCACGCGGGATGGGTAACGCGGAAGTGTAACGAAATTTTAACGATGATTTTCACGTACAACCGAGTAGTTGCTAGGGAAATGAAACTTCTTTCATTTTCATCGGACAACAATCGTTTTCCATTCGTTGGAAAGCTCTTGATTTATCACAAATTTATTTCGTATTTGTTCTTGGTATTTATTTCGTAGTTTCATACTATAACTATATAAACGGATGTTATAAATGGATAGTAAACAATGACGCTTGTTTGGTTGTCACTTGGTTGTATCCTGGTGACGAAGTGAAATCATAACAGTGCGGCTACAGAAGCATGTTTTTAAGCAGTAAAAGTAAACTACAAACAGAATAAAAAGCGCGGCTAAAGCATGTTCCATGTTTCTTGAATTTTAGCCGTAGGCTCTAAGCAGCAAGCATCCGGGGGTCCAGGGGGCTTGCCCCCTGGCGAGGCGCGCAGCGCCGAGTTTCTGCATATTTTCACTCATAACACTCCTGGGTGTATTCCGATCGGGCTGAAAAGTTTCGGGACACGACTAGGGCACAAATGGAGCATGTGTGCGAAAGAACGAATTTTTTAGACCGAAAATGAAGCCGGTACACGTGATACGGCGTACGGCGGACGGACATTGCAAAAAAAAAAAAAATTTTTGAGGGGAAAAATTGGAATTGAAATTGTTTTTGGGGGGGGAAATTTTTGAGGGGGTGTTATAAAATTTTTTTGCTGAGCGAATACATAGGTGTATTATTCACAGAATAATAAACCAAAATGGGGGGGGGGGGGATTTTTTTTTTAAATGTTTGAGTAACATGAGCTTGTGACGTATCGTTTTCCATGTTTTTAGGACGGGGAGACCGAATTATGAAGCCTATATTGACCAAGGAGTAGAAAATTGAGGTTTAACGATGTTTCAGCCTTAAATTTTCGTTAAGATTTGGTCTAAAATCGTCGTACTTCCGCACACAGTATGGGTCCCCATTTAGGAACACATTTGGGTCCTAGCTGTGCTCCAAAGCTCAGCAGCCCGAGTACACCAAGGGTTGTTACTGGTGAGAAATGGGTGCAAAAAGAGGGGTTTTTGAGGGGTTATTGTGTGTTACTGACGATGGTTTGATCACCGAAACCGGTATAACAGTGTTTTTTGCGTTTTTCGTGTACTAGTGGCTATAGACTATTTTTTCGATAACTCCGTTTTTCTTTGAAATGGGTTTCCACGATTTCGTCGAGTGATTTAGTTCGGGGTTTTTGAGGTTGTAGCGAACATCAGCTTGTGATACGTCATTTTCCATGTTTTTTAGGGCGAGAAGACCGTATATGAAGTTGATTTCGACTGAGGAGTGAAAAATTGAGATTGTAGCGAAGGCTCAGCTACCAAAATTCATTTCCAAAATTCATTTTTTATGAGTCATAAACCTGGGAAACTGCCCGAAATTACCATAAACATGTATAATAACACGAGAAGTAATATCAACAGGTGAACCAGCACAATTAAAGGACACTATCAATGATCAAAGATAATTTATCAAAAATAGGAGCTTATCTCGTTGTTCGGTCCTGCCAATGGGGCCTTTAGCTCATCGACAGTACCTCAGCCCAAACATCTGACATATTCACATACGAACACACCCAGTAATTATATTATATACAGTAATCATATTATATACCGGAAAAGCAATATGAGAAAAGGGCAGTGTACTACCAGTGATAAAATAACAGTTCACCGAGAGAAAAATGTGGCGCACCATGCCCGCTAGGAACACTCGGAATTGATTTCCCGATAGGAAACCTAGCGGGTGTGCCTAATCCCAAGCGGGTAGGATGAAAATCGTATCGGGTGATGTTAAAAATCTATCGGGAAGACGTAACTCCAATCGGGTACGACATAAATTTCTATCGGGCTGCCATAAAAATCTATCGGGCTGATAGATTAGCCCCTCCTATCGGGTATGGTTCGGATATTTTTGTATCGGGCATTCGTAAAAACAAGCGGGTTTTGGTAATTCCTAACGGGTATTCGTCAAAATCGTATCGGGTGGCGACTTAACCCTAACGGGCTTTTATAAATGGGAACTACACCCGTTAAGAAATCAAACAGGTCTGTTGGTTGTCTATCGGGTTTCATAACAAATTCCTATCGGGTCCATGAAACCCAAGCGAGCATGCAAATATTCAAAAAAATACCCATTAGTGCACTATCGGGTCATCTGAACATTTACGTCTCCCGTTTGATGATCTATCGGGTTTTTTTCAAAATTCCTACCGGGTGTATGAAAAACAATGGAGCATGCAAATATTTCAAAAAACACCCGTTAGCACACTATCGGGTCGTCGGAGCATTTACGTCTCCCGTTTGATAATCTATCGGGTTTATGCAAAATTCCTATCGGGTGTATGAAAAACGATCTAGCTAGCAAATGTTCAAAAAAATACCCGTTAGCACACTATCGGGTCATCTGAGCATTTACGTCTCCCGTTTGATAACCTATCGGGTTTTATGCAAAATCCCTATCGGGTGTACGAAAAACAATCGAGCATGGAAATGTTCAAAAAAATACCCGTTAGCTCACTGTCGGGTCATCTGAGCATTAAGATCTCCCGATTGATAATCTATCGGGTTTATACAAAATTCCTATCGGGTAGAAATAACATTAATCGAGCTGGGAAATATGCATAAAATACCCGTTAGCGCCTATCGGGTGAAATAATTGTCAAGAGCTCCCCCTTAATAATCTATCGGGTTTCATCACACATCGCTATCGGGCCCATGAAAGCCATTCGAGCAGGGAAATAGTGAACAAAAATACCCGTTAGTCTTCCTATCGGGTGATGTTTGTTGCTAACAACACCCGATTGAAGATCTACCATTTCCATTGAGTGATCCCTATCGGGTAGAGAAAAATCGATCGAGCTGAGAAATATTCATAAAATACCCGTTAGCCACCAATCGGGTGATATAATTGTTAACAGCTCCCGCTTAATAATCAACCGGGTTGCATCGACCAACGTCTATCGGGTTGAACAATGCAATCGAGCAGGGAAATGCCGAACAAAATACCCGTTAGTTGCTCTATCGGGTGGATGTAATTGATAACAACACCCGATCGAACATCTATCGGGTTCCACACACGAGCCCCTATCGGGTTTTGGAAAACCGATCGAGCAGGAAAAAATTGAAAAAATACCCGTTGGCTGCCTATCGGGTGATATAATTGTTAACAGCTCCCGCTTAGTAATCAATCGGGTTGTCCAATGATTCCCTATCGAGTAGGCAACATTTCCATCGGGTATTAATTAGTTCCCGCCACAATTTGAACTTGGTCGAAGGGGCATTGGCTCTGGAGATGGATTCACAAATATTTTCCAAGGTTCCGAGTAAGCGTTGAAGGGTTTTACAATTTGAACTTGGTCAAAGGGGCATTGGCTCTGGAGACGGATTCACAAATATTTTCCCAGGTTCCGAGTGACCGTTGAAAGGTTTTATGTGAGGATTTAGTACAAGACGAGATGCGTAGAATTCTCACACAAAAGCCTGCAACGGTGAATGAAGAGTTGGGAAAATATTTGTGGTTTAATGATAGCTCAGGTAGCCCGAATCCCTGTGAGGAGGTATACGAAGCGAAGCCTGCAGTCACCATTTCTAAAGGATAACTGTTTTTGGGGATGAGAATATGAGAATAACAACTCTTTCCCTTCATCTCCCGTAAATAAGGACGTTTGGAGGACATGTACTTGTTACCATGGGAGGGTTCACGCGAAGAAATATGGTAAAGTTGAGGGAATTGTGAAGGACATGATACTGGACCTGAAAATTAAAAACGCTGCAAAGTCCTTGTCACGCATGGGTTTATTATTATTCTATATGCAGATTCCTGACGAGAACGTCAACAAATCGTTCGGTGAGTTGTACGATGTAGTAAAATCTCTCTGTGTTTGCTTACGCGAATGTGATGAAATGATCAGGGAGGAATCGAGAAAAGTTATTGAACTGGTGGAAGAGAACACCACATTAAAATCCAAGATTAATCTTCTGGAGCAAAGGATTAATAGGGAAAATAATTACTCTACAGACGAGGATATACTCGAACAGGAGACGAACTGGCAGCAAATGCGAAAGAGGAAGAGAATGCCTTCACAATCTCCAAATCTAAACCCCGGAGTACTGAAGCAAGCTAGTTCAAGTTCAAGTTCAATTAAAAATAAAAGTCAAGATCCATCTAACGTTAATTACACAACTGATGAGGACGACCTGGCTAAGGAGACAGAATGGATCCGTAGAAAAATAAAAAAGAAGAGATCAAATCACTCTCAAACCACAGAAACTAACAAAACTACACCTCTCATGGAAAGCAAACCATCAAATCTTAGTAAGGGGAAAGAAAGAAAGGAATACCCTCCACCACCGATAACCGTAACTGGAATTAAGGAGTATTCAGTTCTATCAGCCGCTCTTAAAGAGGCTACTGATAAACAATGCAGGGTCACAGCCCTAAATAATGATCAGTGGAAGGTCAATGTTCCCGATGGCGATACTTACCGACTTGTGTCATCAAAGCTGAAAGAAAAAAACTTCCATTGGTTCAGCTATGAAAACAAAAACACACGGGCCATCAAAGTGGTAGCTAGAGGTCTACACCCAACATGCCTGACGGAGGAAATAAAGAGTGATCTTGAAAAGCAGGGATTCAAAGTCCTAGACGCAGTAAATCTAAAAAAGCGAGTCAGAAATGGGGATCAGGATGTTAAAACTACGGCTATGCTTGATCTTCCACTATTCATGCTGGCGTTTGACAACTCGGAAAACTTGGACAAAATTTACAATATTAAAACCATACTAAATCTGGTGGTACGTATTGAACCCCTCAGGAAATCAGGACGCCAAATACCACAGTGCAAAAAATGTCAAGGTTATCTACACACAAAATCCTTCTGTGAAAAAGAGCCACGTTGTGTCAAATGTGCAGGAAAACACGAATCCAGCGATTGTAAGTTGCCCCCGGACACCCCTCCAAAATGTGTAAACTGTGGCAAACACCACCCAGCTAATTACAGAGGCTGCGAAATTGCAAAGGAGCTCCAGAAAATAAGAAACCAATCTAGGAACCCAAACAGGAGGTCCCAGCAGCCAACAAAACCTAGCAACATGAAGGCTGCCCAGACTAGGAGACCCTCGGTGTCTTATGCAAGTGTTGTAGCAGGGAAACGACAGGAAGCGGAGAGTACTTCTAATAAGACACCAACTGTAGAGGGAACTCTTGGGAACTAATCAAATTCATGGAAAGGCAAAATGCCACAAATAATGCTATGTTGGCGCGAATGGAAAAGATAGAAAAAAGCTTATCTAAACAGCGTTAACCTACACACGTTATGGAACATCGAACCTTCCGTATTGCAACCTGGAATGCCAATGGACTCATGAATCATGTCCCTGAACTTGAAGCATTCCTTGACACGAACAAAATTGACATATGTCTAATATCAGAAACTCATTTCACGAAGCAAACGTACTTACGAATCAAGGGATACTCTCTATACCACGCATTACACCCTAATAATAAGCTAGGGGCGGTTCAGCAGTGATGATAAAATGTTCAATCAAACATCATGAAAACTTTAAGATAGAACAGGAAACAATGCAAGTTGTCTCAGTTAATATCCAATTTAAAGGAAAAGATTGTAACATTTCATCCATTTACTGTCCACCAAAACATATTTTGAAGAAAGCTGATTACACAAATCTCTTCACCCAGCTAGGAGCCAGTTTTATCGTTGGGGGTGATTTTAATGCAAAACACACCTTCTGGGGATCGAGGCTCACTACAACAAAAGGTCGCGAGCTTTATTCTGCCGGCCATGAGTACCACTGCGAATTCATGTCCTCTGGTAAGCCAACATACTGGCCATCAGATGTGAACAAACAACCCGATATAATCGACTTCTTCATTCTTAAGGGTATCTCTAGTAACTATGCTCAAGTTAACGAAAGTAATGACCTATCAGGAGATCACTCAGCCATTATCCTAACGCTAAGTGGTAGTGCCATAAAAATAGAACAAGCGCCCCGACTTGTCAACAAAAATACCCAATGGGATGAATTCAGGGCACATATCTCTACACGCATAAGGTTGGAAACGCCACTGAGGACAACAGATCAACTAGATAGAGAAGTGGAGGAGTTCACTGATCTAATACAAGAAGCAGCGTGGCGCTCTACACATGCAACTGATAGAATCTCTCAACCTAGTAGTAACATCTACCCTGTAGTGGTACGGGAACTACTAAGGAAAAAGCGCAAGGCAAGAAAAAGATGGCACATCTCTCGATTTCCTGGAGACAAGGCTGAACTAAATCGACTTACCAAGAAATTAAGTTCTGTAATCAAAGAAATAGAACAAGAAACACTTGCTAGAAATATTCTAAATCTGTCTGCGGAACAATCCACAGATTACTCTTTATACAGAGCAGCTAAAGGACTGAGAAAACCTAAAATACCGATCTCTCCTATACGAACGAACTGTGGCAAATGGGCCAAAAGTGCAAGAGAGAAAGCAATATTATTTGCGAATCACCTCTCCCAAACATTCTCTCCTTTACCGCAGCAATCGAGTGAAGAATACCTTGCTCATAGTACTAGGGCGGACACCATAGCTATCAAACCTGTAAAGCTTCAGGAACTTACTGAATGCGTTAAACATGAACTGAAAACAAAAAACCACAGTCATGCAGCATGGCTATAAGAGCGAATTTTCGAAGTTTTCGGCATCTTCCTCCTCCGCCTAAAATTTTCTGAAAATTAATTTTCGGCCAATGTTTTCCCAACTTGATACCAAACAAAATTAAAACAGGAGTAGTTTTACGCAAAGTAAAATTTGGGGTGGAAGGAGGGGGAGGGGAAATCAAAAATGTTTTGAATACCAGAAGAGTAGGTATTGGGTACGTAACAAATTTTTTGTTCCATTTTTTGCCGAGTAACACCTCGGTTTGTAGATTTTCCAACGCTGAACACGATGGTGAAGTCAGAATTGCGATATCCCATTCCGTTATCAGATTAGAGCAGACGAACCAGGAAGAACATCTCAAGAAATAACCACGTTCCTTCATCTTCAAAGTGCTCCAGTTTGAGAATGGAGTGAGATATCGCAATTCTGATTTCACCATCGTGTTCAGCGTACAAAAACCTTTAAAATGAGGTGTCACTTGTCAGACTTTTTCATTTTGGGAATTTATGGGTAATTTCCCCCCCCTAAAATTCCCCAAAACTCCCCCTTAGAGTGACCCGATTCTGCCCATCTTCGAACTTAGCCTGTCGATTGCCAAGACAGATTTTTCGTGCAAATTTGAACTTTTTATCTCAATTCTTTCGAGAGTTATCGTCTGGAATGACTCATACATATATAAATATATATATAAATATATAAATATATATATATATATATATATATATATATATATATATATACACATATAATTTTTGGTGTCTTTCGGCAGGGAATTCAGGATGGTCTGAAACGGATTTTGGTATAAAAATCTTTCGGAAATTCGAGTTTTAAAAATTTTGGACCGAGAACAATAGCTTCCTTTTCTTCGAAAATTCGCTAAATAGCACCAGGTTACGATCTTATTACTGGTCAAGTTATCAAAGAATTACCGGAAATAGGCCTTCGGAAGCTTTTATATTTGATAAATGCTGCTTTTCGGCTGAAACATGTCCCACTTCCCTGGAAGATTGCTGAGGTCATCTTGGTACTGAAACCAGGTAAAGAGCCAACAGATGTCAAGTCGTACAGACCTATCTCCCTACTTCCAGTTCTCTCAAAACTGTTTGAGAAGCTCCTCAAGAAGAGACTCATTGGGATTATAGAAGACAGGAACCTTATCCCTCCTCATCAGTTTGGTTTCAGAGCAAAACATTCCACCATTGAACAAGTTCATAGGATAACGGATAAGATTGAGAGAGCGTTAGAGAACAAAAAAGTATGCAGCGCGGTTTTTCTTGATGTGTCACAAGCTTTTGATAAGGTTTGGCACGAAGGGCTGATTAATAAATTAAAAGGATTGCTCCCACAGCAATACTGTCAATTACTTGAATCCTACCTTGATAACAGATACTTCAGAGTAAAAATAGAAGATGAATATTCTCAACTGGAAAAATTTTTTTTGGAAAAATGTAAAAGAAAAAATGTAAATAAACATTACTTGATGAGCGAATAAATAGTTGTATTATTCGCGGAATACGAAACCGGAAGGAATTTCGGGAGGTTCAGCTCCCAATATTAATTTTTTATGAGCAAAAAACGGGGACATTGTCTGAAATCACCATAAATTTGTATAATAACACTAGAAGTAGTATCAACAGGTGAATCAAGACAATTAAAAGGCACTATCAATAATCAAATATAATTTGTTAACAAAAAAAAAAAATCAGAGCCTAGCTCGTGTTTGTGGGGGCCAAATATGGTTGAAACAGTAAAAAAAAGCTATTTCAATTATTCCACATGAAAGAAACAATAAATTAACAGCCAGCATTTCTCACCCTCAATTCTCCTCTCTTGGGTCAAAATCATATATTCGGTCTTCTCCCGCTAAAAAAAAACATGGAAAACGATACCCCACAAGCTCTTGTTCAGTAAAACCTCAAAAAAAAAAAACATTTTTACGCCCATTTTGGTTTATTATTCTTGATTAATACACCTATGTATTCGCACAGCAAGAAAATTTTATAACACCCCCTCAATATTTTTTCTTATCTGTTTACAGGCGCGTCGATTCCAAAAATGCTATGTCCGTCCGCCGTATCACGCATACCGACTCCATTTTCGGTCTAAAAAAATCGTTCTTTCGCACACTGCTCCATTTGGGCCCTAGTTGTGTCCCGAAACTTTGCAGCACGATCGGAATATACCCAGGGTTGTTATGAGTGAAAATGTGTATAAAAATAGGTAATTTTTGTGTTTTAATAACATGTTAGTAACATGAGCTTTTGAGGTATCGTTTTCCATGTTTTATGGGGACAAGGAGACCGAATATGAAGTCGATTTTGACCAAAGAGTGGAAAATTGAGTTCTACCAAATGTTCAGCTCCCAAAATTGATTTTTTATGAGTCAAAAACCTGGAATATCCTCTGAAATCGCCATCAGTTTGTACAATTACACTAGAAAAAGTGTCAGCACCTGAATCAAGACGATTAAATGGCACTACCAATGATCAAAGATAATTAGAAGAAAAAAAGAAGCGTACCTACCTAATCCGTGTTTTGGGGGCCAAAATTGGTGGAAGCCATCAGAAATAGCTATTTCAATTATTCCAAATGAAAGAAACAATAAATGAACACCCTAAATTTCTGTAGGTATGTTCAATAGAATAATGAACCCTTGTGACAAGGACTTTGCAGCGTTTTTCACACTTAACACCCCTGGTTGTATTCCGATCGGGCCTTGGAGCTTCGGAGCACAACTGGGGACCCAAATGGAGCCTGTCTGCGGGAGAACGACAATTTTAGACCAAAATTTAACGTATATTTAAGGCTGAAACTTTGTTCGATCCTCAATTTTCCACTGTTTCGTTAAAATCGACGTCATGTTCCGTCTCCTCGTCCTTAAAAACATGGAAAACGATACTTCACAAGCTCATGTTATTGAAACACCAAGAAACCCCATTTTTACACCCATTTTCCACCCGTAACACCCCTGGGTATATTCTGATCGGGCTGCAAAAATTAGGATACTACTAGAGCCCAAATGGATGCGAAATAACGAATTTTAGACCAAAAATAAAGTAAATATGGTAATGGCACACGGTGGAGGGACATAGCATTTTTGGGATCTACCCTGAAACGCAATAGAATAAATTTTGAGGGGGTGCTATAACATTTTTTACCGAGCGAATACATAGGTGTGTTATTCACAGAATAGTAAACCAAAAGGGATTCGCGCTATTGCCATGGTGTAGAATACAATAGAGGGCATCTAGGTGAAATAGGCATGTGGGCGGTTTTGGGATTATGGCAACGACATAATCAGCTCAGAAACTGTATTACAATAATTATTATTACACGGGTACAGCACATAGAGAAGTAGCTCGTACCTTTAGTAGAGGAAGATCCCTGGATGAAGGTGGTAGAATATAGAACCCAAATCACAGCATTGACTGAGGAAGTGTTTCGCTCGAGTAGGTTTCCCATGAATATTATCCCTTCATTCTGGATCACAGGGGAAAACACACGAGTAATTTACCCCAAGAAATGATTGTTCCATGATGAATTTAGAAGGGAAACGGCCGCAGAGCACATACCTACCAACCAACCGTTGAGGGAGAGCAAAAGGACTAAGGGAAAGGTAAACAGGGACCGATCTGGAAAGAGGAAGGTGCAAGGTCAGTGAGCAAGTGAGGCAAAGATGATCTTTTCCTGGTTTCATTTCAACCCTCTCCTACTTTAGGTCTTATTCTGTTCTCACTTTTGTTTCAGACGCAAAAGGAAATAAGCAAGCCTACGTGGAAATGTGCCTGCCCCAAGAGCCTGGCTTCTCCTGACTGGTTTTCACTTCGACCGATGAAAACGACTGGTTCCCTCCACTCACCCCACCAACAACACCTACCTCCCTACTGTTCTATTAGGAGCGTCTCGCGAGAGCACTAGCAGAGGGCTTTCGGCGGAAGACTTCCACAGTTTCCGGCTCAGCCCTCTTCGGCCCTTCCATTGGCTTTTTCAGACAGGCCAGAACAGCGGGACCCGCAGGTTTTTTGACGGGTCCTGGCTGCGGGTTTACGGCCTGTAGTCGCCCCACGAACGACTCCAGGGTTCCCTCCACTCACCGGCACCACCACCACCACCACTCCAGGGTTCCCTCCACTCACCACCACCGCCACTACCTACCTCCCTGCCGTTCTACTAGGAACGCCTGGCAAGAGCAAGAGCCGAAGGCTTTTAGCAGTCTTCCGCAATTTCCGGCTCAGCCCTCTTCGGCCGTTCCAGTGGTTTTTTCCGACAGGCCAGAACAGCCGGTCGGACCCACAGGTTTTGTGATGGGTCCTGGCTGTGGGTTTCCGGCCTGTCTTCGCCCCCCAAGACCCACCAGCGGTTCAAAACCGTCCGTGGCGAGAAACCCGCTTTTTTCATAAAAACCCGCGGATTCCTGCAAAGCGATACAGGCCAGAGACAAGGGAGACAGTAGCGTTAGCTACACCAGTGTATTTTTGTTACTGGTTCACAATGGACGAAAGAAAAAAAAACGCTGCGGGCTCCTCCTCACATGGGTTTATTATTCTATTGGCTATACGTACCGAATTGTTGGCTGATCATTTATTGTTTCTTTCATGTGCAATTATTGAAATGGCTATTTCTTATGAATTCCTCCAGTTTTGGCCCCCAAAAACACGAATTAGGCTCCTGTTTTTGACAAATTTTTTGATCATTGTTAGTGCCATTTAATCATCTTGATCCATGTGTTGACACTACTTCTAGTATTATTACACAAGTTTACAGTGATTTCAGACAATTTCCCAGTTTTTATCTCATAAAAAATTAATTTTGGGAGCTGAACCTTCGTTACAACCTCAATTCTTCAATCTTTGGTCAAAATCAGCTTCATACTCGATCTTCCTACCCTAAAAATCATGGAAAACGATACTTCACAAGCTCATGTTACTAAAACACAACCCCCCCCCCCCCCACCACCATTTTTCACCCATAGCACCCCTGAGTGTATTCCGATCGGGCTGCAAAGTTTCGGGACACAACTAGGACCCAAGTGGAGCATGTGTGCGAAAGAACGAATTTTTTAGACCGAAAATGAAGCCGGTACACGTGATACGGCGTACGGACATTGCATTTTTGGAATCTACGCACCTTGAAACGGAAAAGAAAAAAGTTTGAGGGGGTGTTATAAAAAATTTTTGCTGAGCGAATACATAGGTGTATTATTCACAGAATAATAAACCAAAATGGGTGTAAAAATAGGGGTTTTCGAGTGTTTTTGAGGTTTTAGTGAACATCAGCTTGTGAGGAATCGTTTTCCATGTTTTTTAGGGCGAGAAGAACGAATATGAAGTTGATTTCGACCAAAGAGTGAATAACTGAGGTTATAGCGAAGGTTCAGCTCCCAAAATTCATTTTTTATGAGTAAAACAACTTGGGAATTTGTCTGAAATCACTGTAAAATTGCATAATAACACTAGAAGAAGTGTCAACAGGTGAATCATGACAGTTAAATGGCACTATCAATGACCAAAGATAATTTGTAGAAAATAGAGCCTAATTCGCGTTTTTGGGGGCCGAAATTGGTGGAAACCATAAAAAATAGCTATTTCAGTTATTGCACATGAATGAAACAATAAATGTGTTTCCATAATTTCAGTAGGTATGTCCAATAGACTAATAAACCCATCTGATAAGGACTTTGCAGCGTTTTTGGAATCTACGCACCTTGAAACGTAAAAGAAAAAATTTTGAGGGGGTGCTATAAAACGTTTTTGCCAAGCGAACACATAGGTGTATCATTCGCAGAATAAAAAACCAAAAGAGGAAAAAAAAAACCAAAATTTGATGGTTTTCGTATTAAGGTAAGTGGAATCCGAAACTGGAATAAAGGAATTCCGGTCATGCTGCATGATTTGGAGTGAATTTTCAAAGAAAATGGAGTCCAAAGGAATTGGCGAATTAAATTAATGGTATCTGCCAGAGTACTCATTACGGACTGACTGGGCACTTGTTGAGACCAGAGTGGCACGTCGGGCAGAAAAATGATGTCAAATCTTTCATCATTGATAGTGCCATTTAATTGTCTTGATTCACCTGTTGATACTGCTTCTAGTGTGTTCATACAAATTTATGGTGATTTCAGACAATTTCCCAGGTTTTTGACCCATACAAAAAGAATTCTGTGAGGTGAACCTTCGTTGCAACCTCAATTCTTCACTCCTTGGTCAAAAACGTTATGGAAGTTCTTCAATAGCAAGACAGGCAAAGCAAAAACGCAAGTGGAAAATGGTTCAAACATTTCTCCACTTGAATTTAATTAGACTTTGCACCAGTTCCAAATGAAGTAATAAGCAATATTCCGAACTCAAGCAGGGACCCTCTGGACATCAAACCTTGTATGCTGAATGGATTCAAATTCAGCATGGTCACTCCTGATGTTGTACTGAAGGTAACTGCTAACTTAGAAGATAGTGAATCGTCTGATGTATATGGTTTTAAAACTGAAATGATCAAATATACTCGTATAGCTATCATCAACCGCACGTTTTGGAAAAGTTGCAAAACATAGGTGTTTTTTGAACGTCCGTAAAAATTGTAACATTGTACCAAAACTGTCCTTTTTTATTGTAACCGATGCAAAATGTTGTCCTCTTTGATTTACTTTGTGGACACTTTTCCCTTAGGATGAACCGCTCTTGATTTATAAGCGAAAAATTTAAATAAGTGCTAAAATATCGGGGTTTTTAGGCTACCAAAAGTTTTACCGATGACCTGTGGCGGTGCAAACTCATTGCTCTTAGTTAGGACCAATTAAAGGCATTAAAAATGTTTCCAGCTTTGTCTAAGTTTTTCCGAGGTAGGGTTCTAATTTTACTGGCCTAAAACGAAACTATATCGGGGAAGTTTTGTAACCAACTCTTGCCAGGTGAAAACTTCTTGTCCTCCGAAATCGAAACGCTCCAGCAATTTGTGTTTCAGACGTAGGTACTTGAACATTTTCCGGAAGCGTCCTAGTACCTACTTCTATACTTTGATGACAAGTCATTTTCCGGGGGATATGGGAGAGGGTCCCCGGATGGTCCCATCTGAATATGCATTCACTTTTGAAAATTCATCAAAATCCTGATACTTCTGACTGACATCAACTTCCTATTCTGATGTAATCATCACTGGGGTATTATTCACTAAAAGAGATAATGATAAGAGATAGTCTACCGAAAATCTCAGGGGGAGATAGTCTCCCTTGGGATATTGTCTCTTCCAGATGTCTCCCGGGCTCGTCTATTGAACTGAATTGCTCCCATGTATATACTATTTTTAATGAATAATCGACTTACCTTTATGAGATGAAAAAAGATACACGAGCAAAATTACTGATGTGGTAGCGGATGAACAAAGGGTGATACATGATATCACTATCAACAAACAAGAAATGAGAAAGAAATACTACCTCTTTCAAGAAGTCACCTAATGAGGTGTCTCTTTTGAAAGAGATGGAAAAATCCAAGATGGTCGCCAACTATCTCTTCTAGAAGTTACTGGTTAACCCTGTCATGGATACTATAAAAATCTCTTTTGCCAAAAGAGATAGTTGGACGGAAAAGAGTATCTCTTTTGCTTAGTGTATAGGCCCCCAGGTCATGATGGTTGGTGGGTGGTTTGTCCCTAGGAATTTATTTTGTTCCGACCGGAAACATACCACTGATTCATACGATTTTTATGAAATTTGTAGGTTCTACATCAGCAACAGTGGCTGTTTATATGGTTGGTTTATATTATGATGAACACTTCAGTACTACTGAATCAATCAGTTCAATATTGAACTTGTCGGAGGCGGGGTGGTCTGACGTTTAGTCTGGCTCACCATCAGGAAGTTCACAGAGGTTAGCATTAAATGAAATGATGGCGGCCAAGGTCTGGACCGCTGAGGATGATTCTGCTATTGAGATAATCTCTTCGGTAAAAATAGCGGATCGTGAGCAGGAGGGGGATGATTGACCCTGATGGTGGATGGGAAAGAGGAGTGACTGCTGGAAATGCAGATTGTCGCATGCGCTCATACGTCTGATGCCTTGTTCATTTCAATGACGAATTCTTATAGAGACCAACGTTGGTAGGATCATCCAAGCCAAGCAGATTACGATTTAGAATGAGTACCCATAATTTTTTTTTAACTTCTCAAATGAAAGATGATCATTATGAGCATTTTGAGACCAACCGCAATCTCCTGTGATCAGTATATAATTTTCATCCTATGGATTTTCGAAGTTTGACCAAACAGTGACGTCACGGTAGGTAATGAGCTCCAGTGTAGCATCTCCTTACCGATCGCATATCATGATCAGTTCCGGCGATCTTTGAGATACTACGACGCCAAGTTATAGGATCGTGGCGCTCCAACTCGTATCTACTGCGACACAAGAAGGTTTAGTAATTGAGCTTTCACCCCCACCCCATTTCAGCATCTTCTTCAGGATCAATAATCACTTTTGGAGTTTTTTTGATTGACCATAAAAAATAAAATCCATGAAAAATCGGCGCAGGCGTACCTCTCCTTCCGTCGTCATCCCTTCTCCAAGAAAGCTGCAGCACGTGCCTCACTTTCACGTCGCGTCTTACGTGAATTGCGTCCATCCAGCTATTCCGGAAGGTCCCAGTATC
The DNA here is from genome assembly GCA_954871275.1 of Leptopterna dolabrata. Lineage (NCBI taxonomy): Eukaryota > Metazoa > Arthropoda > Insecta > Hemiptera > Miridae > Leptopterna > Leptopterna dolabrata. Next base: position 153,419,778 of record OX940974.1, read on the forward strand.
CTTCCGGGCCCCTTTTTCCCCCTTTCTTTTAAACTCAAACTCATCCATCCTCCACCAGTTTCTCGGTCCCTGCATCCCTGACAAGTCATCGAACCTTGCATCATTTCTCATTCGTACCACCTTATTCCTGGCGACTTTGCAAGTACCTATCTGCAAGTAATAACTTCAACCTTGACCTCGTACACGGCTATAATGCGGTCCCGCTTTCTCCACGTATGCAATTTTCCTGATCGAAGTTATATTCTTTCCAGCTTCCATTGCATCGCGCGCTTTTCGTAGATGCTGATGTGTTTCGCCTCTCTTTCATCTTGGTGCTGGTATCTTGCTGTCAGTCCACAAGCTGGTCCACAGCAATCCCTGAAAGGCCTCCAGGACCAGCATCATACCCCGAAACGAACCTAAGCGCAGCCACTCCGCAATCCCCGAGTGATGTTCGTCCTGTCACGGTCAGACAATTTTTTTCCATTTATCGTCATCATAAAACATGGACCAAACTTAATATATCCCCACCTATCCACTTCCTGCCTATCCAATTTTACAAGTCCAACAATAGCTGGCAACATCTAATTACTATTTATATATAGTACCTACTTACCTATTACAATATTTCGCAAGTTTCTTGTTAATTTTCGAATCGTCAGAAGGAGCTCCATTAGGGTCACCTGACGATAGTCTATTTATATTTTCTTTATCATCGAATCTAGGTATGTGAATTCAAAGAGGTACCTACCCCAAAACTTTATTCAAGACTTTATTCATTTGTAATATCGAAGTTTTTTTTTTCAATAATAACGTACAGCTGTACAAGAGTGTTCGGATATCGAGGTGAACGTCAAAAAACACACATGGGTTTCAACGGAATGAAAATGTTATTGTATTATAATAACTGGTTCACAAACGGTAAAGTCAAGTTCAAGCCAGGGTCAATATGCCAAAAAAATGCGAATCACGTTTTCGCAAACGGTTAGAAATTGTATCGAAAATACTAATCGGATCGTACAGCTATGATGGTGTGTAGGGTACTGAAGATATTTTTTGAGGGGTGAAATTACAGATGTAGGAGGAGGGGGAAGGGCGGCTTGGAGTCAAAGTGGCGGTATGGTCAGTAGGATTTGGGAAAACCCAGGGTTGTTGAACGGGAAGGGATGCAGGTATTACATGCGTTCTATGCTCAAACGAACGCACATTCGTGTGGAAAAGTAGCGACATTTCAATGTGACGAACTAACAAATAAACTGAATGGATCACATAAAGGTGCTTGACTGCGAAAGCTGGTCGCTCTTTATTTCTAGCTGTACCTTTTCCATGTTCAGACAACTTCATATAAGTATGTTCTTCCACGCCACCTTCTTCCTGACAACCACAACTTACTTGAGCATGCGAATAATGTAGGTACTCGCCTTGAAATATGGGACTTGACATACGAGTTCCTCACTATTCTCAAATAGCGAAACACTCAAATAGCTCACTATTCTCATGCAATCTCGGAGAGGACAGGACGTGACAAAGGGCCACCGCGAGGTATACAGTTCCAGTAACAGTGTTCTGAAATTTGTTTGTTGTGTTTGTAGTCTTTTCTACCCCTAAACAACAAACAACAGTCTTTCCCACCACCTCCAGTGAATGTGTTTCATACACAGGTACTCGACATACAGAAGCCAGGTGCATAACGGATCCTCTTCTACCACCAAGCTGATGACTAAACAACTTATCCCCTCCTCTGTTTGATTCCAGCTGCCGATTTTTCAAACTTTTTTTCGTAAGTCGGTTTATTTTTTCAATTCTTCAATATTTGGAGAATTTCGTTTTAGTATCTCAGCACTAGCGAGCATCCAAGCCACTGAACTGTACTTGGGGTGGTAATTCCTCACCATTATATATTATATTGTTTTGGCGGAGGGGTGATTTTTTGGTTTATTATTTTCAATAATGAACCATTGGAATCGAGCATGAAAAAAAAAATTCTTACCCCCCCTCAAAATTTGATGGTTTACGTTTCAAGGTATGTAGAATCCAAAACTGCAATTAAAATATTTCTGTCTGTCCGCCGTACGGGCCACTTTTCTTAGTTACCATGAAACAAAATTGATGAAATTCGGGTTATAGGTTCCGTTCGGCGTCTAGTTGGTCCTCGAAGCTCGACGTTACTGTGAGTCATCTCTAAGGGGTTCAAAATAGGGGTTGAAATTTTCAAAACGCCTATACCATTTTTTTACGTAAATATTTTTACGGTTTTAAATAGTTCTTGAACTTGCGAGTTTTTTAAGACCATCCGGAGCATCGTACGTCCAGCCGTTCGTTCACAGTAAGGCCCCGAAGTTTGCACCGACAGGCATTTTCGACTCCAGTGTGAATGAAATTGTATACAATTCAAACCAAATCTCGTAACCAGAGACGCGCCCACAATAGGAATTTTGAATACGGCCAATCATTGGTAGGGATCACCTGATTATATTGGCGGAGTATGAAGTCGAGTTGGTTGTTCTGTGATATTATTTAATTTGAAAAATGATGGCTCTTTTGGAGTTTGTTGGTAGGTAGTGAAACTTGAACAAACGTTGAAGTATTATTGATGGGTAAATTATTACTACGGTAAATCATTACTCAACGGTAAATTATTACACAACGGTTCATTATACCATCTACGTAGAAGGGGCTGGAGTTTGTTGGTAGGTACTTTTGCAACTTTTTTCACTCCTCATCAACAATTTCTTTTCAGAACTTCATTATGTGTGTTTCTTTTTGTTAGGTACTGTTTGTCATCGGCAGAATTATTTTAGCAACATTTAACTCGTGATTTAGGTAGGTACCTAGTAACGAGTACGGGGTTAGGTACTAACCTACGGAGGGTCTGCGATCTACATAATTATGCATAGAATAGTACATATTATATTATATAGACGGGTTATCTATACATAGAGCTGTGATCTGTAACAGAAGGGTATTCTATACAAAATAATAAACCGTTGTGCAGGGATTTGCAGCGTTTTTTACTTGTGAGACGCGGGGATCAAGCGGAAACGTCAAGTGAAGACAGTGGAACAATATCGGTAATAGAGAAACAAATCTAGCTCGAAGTCGGCGAGCGTGAAATGCCGTGTTGGAATCCGAGATAATGCTTATAGTGCGGGTTGTAACGACCTGCGACCATTACAGAAGATAAAGTCGACACGCAACGACTCGTAGCTGCTCCCCATAGAAACTCAACGCGACAGATTTCTCCCGCCTGACCACCAGAGCTGACGGACGGTTTATAGTTCCATTTCGGATAACATTATCGTTCCAGCTTTTGTCTACGCAAGCATTCCATCTTTAGGAAACCTAGGCTAGAAATTATAAAGTTGGTGTTCCTCTCCTATACATCCAACAACATCAGTAATGCAATTCGACACCTGTAATTTTTTCTTTAGATTAAATACCATTCCGACCGCAATGAAATTCATAGGGGATCACTTAGGAACCAAGTCAGTCATACAAAATCGAAGATATGACTTTCGTCACGCATGCGAAGACGAAAGTTGCTGCTGGTGGCTGATCAAATTCATAAAGGAACATCTGGAAACTAACCTGTATACATCTTCAAAATTTCAGCTCGTTTGATGGTTCGTCGATTACATAAGGTTGTTTTCACAAGGACTCAGGCATAGAGAAATAGACACGTAACCATAAAGTTCGGTCCTTGGTGTCTGAAATACAAAATGCGAGTGGAAATTGTGATTTTAGAGGATACGAATCTTTGTCTGCCTCAGTATTAAGGTTTTTAATTGGATTGTATTATACCTACACAACACTACTAGATGAGCATTATAAAATTTATATATGGAGCTCGCGCAATTGTTCTTTTAGCAATGTTGGCCATTGAATCGCTGTCGCTTTCTGGATTTTTCGTCCAACACTGTGTTCACTAATGTTTTTAAATTACTTCAGAATAAGGAAGAGGTTCTCAATTCAACCTTGGTTTTATTTATTTATTTATTTCTTAAAGCGAATTTTCAAAGAAATTGCAAAGGGTCCAAAATTTTCAGAATATGAATTTTTGAAATTTTGTTTTTTTAGGCAAATCCCTGAATTCATCCCTAGATTTCAAAAAAAATTATACATACCTATATATATACATATATATATATATATATATATATATATATATATATACGTGTCACTCCATACGATATCTGACCTTGGGTATATAATAAAAACTCCAAATTTCGCTAAAATGTTCGCATTTCCAAGCAAAAGGATGAGTTCGAAGATGAGCAATTTTCAAAGATTCCAAGGGGGTATAATTTGAGTTTTTAGGGGTCAACAATTGGTAAAAACCGCTTAAAATTGCGAACAACTGCTATAAAATTACTGGTATGGAATGGCGAGTAAAGATAGAAAAATACCATTTAAGTTGTTTTTCATAGGAACAGGGGTCAAATTTGGATTTTTGGGGGTGAAAATTTTATTAAGGGCTAAAATCAATATTAATTCGCCAGAAGTAGTGTGGGATGGTGATTCACGACAGAAAGAGGGAATATTTCGATGACAAAAAATTGTTCTCAATGAAACAAGGGGTCAAATTCGACTTTATAAGGGTCCAAAACCGGTAAAAATTGCTAAAACCACGAAAAAATGGTATAGTGGTATGGTTTCTAGATATAACTGGGGGGCTGATCATATTGATACGTTTAATTTATAGTTTACATCACCTCCTATTAAGCCCCCCCCCCCCCCCCACCATTTACCGATCCTGTTTTGGTTTATTATTCTGTGAATAATACACCTATGTATTCGCTCAGCAAAAAATTTTTATAACACCCCTCAAATTTTTTTCTTTTCCGTTTCAAGGTGCGTAGATTCCAAAACGCTGCAAAGTCCTTGTCACATGGGTTTATTATTCTATTGGACGTACGTACAGAAATGATGGCTGTTCAGTTATTGTTTATTTCATGTGAAATAATTGAAATAGCTATTTCTGATGGTTTCCATCAATGGTGGTACGCTCCGTTTTTTTTATTTTATTTTTTTACTATCGTTGATCATTGGTAGTGCCATTTAATCGTCTTGATCCACGTGTTGACACTTTTCCTAATGTTATTCTACAAATTGATGGTGATTTCAGACGATTTCGCAGGTTTTTGACTCATAAAAAATCGATTTTGGGAGCTGAACATCTGGTACAACCTCAATTTTCCACTCCTTGGTCAAAATCGACTTCATATTCGGTCTTCTCGTCCAAAAAAACATGGAAACCGATACTTCAAAAGCTCATGTTACCAACATGTTGCTAAAACGCAAAAGTAACCTATTTTTACACACATTTTCACTCATAACACCCCTGGGTGTATTCCGATCGGGCTGAAAAGTTTCGGGACACAACTAGGGCCCAAATGGAGCATGTGTGCGAAAGAACGATTTTTTTAGATCGAAAATGAAGCCCATACACGTGATACGGCGGACGGACATTGCACCTTGAAACGGAAAAGAAAAAAGTATGAGGGGGTGTTATGAAAATTTTTTGCTGAGCGATTACATAGGTGCATTATTCACAGAATAATAAACCAAAATGCAATGTCCGTCCGCCGTACGCCGTCCGCCGTATCACGTGTACAGGCTTCATTTTCGGTCTAAAAAATTCGTTCTTTCGCACAGATGCTCCATTTGGGCCCTAGTTGTGTCCCGAAACTTTTCAGCCCGATCGGAATATACCCAGGGGAGTTATGAGTGAAAATGTGTAAAAATAGGTACTTTTTGCGTTTTAGCAACATGTTAGTAAAATGAGCTTTTGAGGTATCGTTTTTCATGTTTTTGGGGACGAGAAGACCGAATATGAAGTCGATTTTGACCAAAGAGTGGAAAACTGAGGTTGTATCAGATGTTCAGCTCCCAAAATTGGTTTTTTATGAGTCAAAAACCTGGGAAACCGTCTGAAATCACCATCAATTTGTAGAATAACACTAGAAAAAGTATCAACAGGTGGATCAAGACAATTAAATGGCACTACCAATGATCAACGATAATTTGAAAAAAAAAGGAGCGTACCTAATTCGCGTTTTGGGGGCCAAAATTGGTGGAAACCACCAGAAATAGCTATTTCAATTATTTTATATGAAAGAAACAATAAATGAACAACCAAAGTTTCTGTCGGTATGCCCAATAGAATAATAAACCCATGTGACAAGGACTTTGCAGCGTTTTTTTTTTCAAATTATCTTTGATCGTTGGTAGTGCCATTTAATCGTCTTGATCCACGTGTTGATACTTTTTCTAGTGTTATTCTACAAGTTTATGGTGATTTCAGACGATTTCCCAGGTTTTTGACTCATAAAAAATCAATTTTGGGTGCTGATCATTTGGTAGAACCTCGATTTTACACTTTTTGGTCAAAATCGAATTCATATTCGGTCTTCTCGTCCCCAAAAACATGGAAAACGATACCTCAAAAGCTCATTTTACTAACATGTTACTAAAACACAAAAAGTACCTATTTTTGTGCACATTTTCACTCATAACATCCCTGGGTATATTCCGATCGGGCTGAAAAGTTTCGGGACACAACTTGGGCCCAAATGGAGCATGTGTGCGAAAGAACGACTTTTTTAGAACTAAAATGAAGCCGGTACACGTGATACGGCGTACGGCGGACGGTCATTGCATTTTTTGAATCTACGCACCTTGAAACGGGAAAGAAAAAATTTTGAGGAGGTGTTATAAAAATTTTTTGCTGAGCGAATACATAGGTGTATTATTCACAGTATAATAAACCAAAATGCAATGTCCGTCCGCCGTATCACGTGTACAGGCTTCATTTTCGGTCTAAAAAATTCGTTCTTTCGCACACATGCTCCATTTGGGCCCTAGTTGTGTCCCGTAACTTTTCAGCCCGATCGGAATATATCCAGGGGAGTTATGAGTGAAAATGTGTGTAAAAATAGGTACTTTTTGTGTTTTAGTAACATATTAGTAAAATGAGCTTTTGAGGTATCGTTTTCCATGTTTTTGGGGACGAGAAGACCGAATATGAAGTCGATTTTGACCAAGGAGTGGAAAAATGAGAATGTACCAGATGTTCAGCTCCGAAAATTGATTTTTTATGAGTCAAAAACCTGCGAAATCTTCTGAAATCACCATCGATTTGTGTAATAACACTAGGAAAAGTGTCAACACGTGGATCAAGACGATTAAATGGTACAATCAATGATCAAGGGTAATTTGAAAAAAAAAAGGAGCGTAGTACGTACCTAATTCAAGTTTTGGGGGCCAAAATTTGTGGAAACTACCAGAAATAGCTATTTCAATTATTTTACATGAAAGAAACAATAAATAAACAGCCAGCATTTCTGTAGGCCAATAAAATAATAGAATAATAAACCCATGTGAAAAGGACAGAACCCGTTTCCACATGCCCTGTGCAGGGAAGACAGACGTCGGGCCCTGCCTGGTATGACTGTTTACTCCACTAATCTCGAACCCGATCAAAACAACATGGGACCGAAGGGGAATTCGCCCAGACGTGATTCTAGATCAGTTTTGCTAATTATGATACGAAAGCATCTGGGGATAACCCCAGTTGATTGTGTCAAATTATGGATGGATAGAATTGGCGATGGTGCAAGGGTGGCAAGGAGAGACACGGAACATTCTGAGCTCTTCAGAAGTGTGAACCTCAAAACGCGAGTGGAACTTTCGATTATGGAGGACACATATTTTTTGCCATAATTGCCACATGGGCGCAGCAGGTAGAAAAGAAATAAGCTCGTTGAAGTTCTGGGTGGCGCAACGAAAACGTCGATTTGTAAACCATTGTACCTTATTCATTTTTCACTATTTATTTTTGAAATGTATATTTTTCTTACACGGAAATCATCAGTTATAGATCAGTTCTCGATGGTAAACAACACTTTAATGGCGGAAGATAATGCCCAGGAAGGTTCCTGCTCAAGCATCTCGGAGCTCGCTCAAATATTTCATTTGCATAACAGAAATTTCTTCTCGTGAGGAATCGATGGAGAAGGTACCTACCTACGATCGTGAAACCACGCACGATTGTTTTATTAAAAGATGCTATGTCGTGCGAGAAAAAATTCATTTTTTGTTTGAAAAACAAAATTGTTGCAGAGGCTTGATGCGCAGATCAGTTGAATAGTCCGCTTGAGATGGGAAAACAGTAAAAAAGCTGTCCATTTTGTGCGAAAAAATGTACCTAATAGAAATTACAATGAAAAACAAAAAATTGCTTCGTGATTTTCATTGATGGCTTTCACATGTTGCGTTAACATGAGGCTTCCTGTAGATGTGGAGAAAGTTAGACACATGTTAAGTCGAGTCAGCACTGTTCAAGAGCAGAGTCTTCCCTCCCATTGTATGCTAGAATCGGATGTTGCTGTAAGATATGAGTAGCAAATGTGCGGGTACGTGGCGGGTGCTGCAAGACAAGATGATACGAGTTAGGGGGAATCGGGGAGCATGGCTATTAGCTCTAATCAAAGGGTTACAATGGCATTTCGTCACTGAGCTGTTCAGGGGTTTTGGTCCTAACAATGACCCAGCTAAAATACAGCCACTGACACGCCAATGCTGAGTGTTTCATGCCATTTCACCGGACGTTTTCGATTTGTAAATAGGCGATAAAGTAAATCTATGGTTCGGCTATCGGTTCCTTGAAAGCTAGCTACTACTGTTTCAAGCAGTTGTAAGTAAGTTGTAATTAGTTTTCATATTTTGAACCGACTTCATAAAAGAAGGAGGTTCTCAATTCGGCCAATGCGATTTATTCATGTTAACTTATTTAATTGTGGTTTATTATTCTGTGAATAATACACCTATGTATTCGCTCAGCAAAAAATTTTTATAACACCCCCTCAAACTTTTTTCTTTTCCGTTTCAAGGTGCGTAGATTCCAAAAATGCAATGTCCGTCCACCGTACGCCGTATCACGTGTACCGGCTTCATTTCCGGTCTAAAAAATTCGTTCTTTCGCACACATGCTCCATTTGGGCCCTAGTTGTGTCCCGAAACTATTCAGCCCGATCGGAATATACCCAGGGGTGTTATGAGTGAAAATGTGTGTAAAAATAGGTACTTTTTGCGTTATAGCAGCATGTTGGTAACATGAGCTTCTGAGATATCTTTTTCCATGTTTTTGGGGACGAGAAGACCGAATATGAAGTCGATTTTGACCAAAGAGTGGAAAATTCAGTTCTACCACATGTTCACCTCCCAAAATTGATTTTTTATGAGTCAAAAACCTGGGAAATCGTCTGAAATCACCATCAGTTTGTATAATAGCACTGGAAAAAGTGTCAACACGTGGATCAAGACGATTAAATGGCACTACCAATGATCAAAGATAGTTTAAAAAAATAAAATTAAAATAAAAAACGCTGCAAAGTCCTTGTCACATGGGTTTATTATTCTATTAGACATACCTACAGAAATGTTGGCTGTTCATTTATTGTTTCTTTCATGCGTGATAATCGAAATAGCTATTTCTGATGGTTTCCATTAATTTTGGTCCCTAAAACACAAATTAGGTAGGTACGCTCCTTTTTTTTTTAACTATCTTTGATCATTGGTAGTGCCATTTAATCGTCTTGATCCACGTGTTGACACTTTTTCCAGTGTTATTATACAAACTGATGGTGATTTCAGACGATATCCCAGTTTTTTCACTCATAAAAAATCAATTTTGGGAGCTGAACACCTGGTAGAACTCAATTTACCATTCTTTGGTCAAAATCGACTTCATATTCGGTCTTCTCGTCCCCAAAAACATGGAAAACGATATCTCAGAAGCTCATGTTACCAACATGCTGCTAAAACGCAAAAGTACCTATTTTTACACACATTCTCACTCATAACACCCCTGGGTATTTACCGATCGGGTTGAAAAGTTTCGGGACACAACTAGGACCCAAATGGAGCATGTGTGCGAAAGAACGAATTTTTTAGACCGAAAATGAAGCCGGTACACGTGATACGGCGTACGGTGGACGGCCATTGCATTTTTGGAATCTACGCACCTTGAAACGGAAAAGAAAAAAGTTTGAGGGGGTGTTATAAAAATTTTTTGCTGAGCGAATACATAGGTGTATTATTCACAGAATAATAAACCAAAAGGAGCGTATTTGCCTATTTTGTGTTTTAGGGGCCAAAATTAATGGAAACCATCAGAAATAGCTATTTCGATTATTACGCGTGAAAGAAACAATAAATAGACAGCCAACATTTCTGTAGGTATGTCCAGTAGAATAATAAACCCATGTGACAAGGACTTTGCAGCGTTTTCTTTCAATGTTTGTCCAGCGATTATTCCTAGACTACTGGACCGATTTAGATGAATAGTTTTCAAAAATAAATTAGTACTTGGCTTGTACTAGGCCAATTATACTCTTCGGTTTCTAGTGTTCTGATAGACATTGAAAGATTTGACGGCAGAAAACAGCCTGCAAAAAAATGTGGAGGCCCCGGTAAGTAAAGATGGTAGCGTGAGGTATGTTACTGAGCTAGTATTGGGTCCCTACAGGTGTTGGCATATAAAAGTGTAGTTAATTTTAAAAAAAATTATTTGAAAAAAAAAACTTCATAAAACGCACTGAACAGTACAAATTAATAAATCCGTAAGCACCTTTTCGAAACTAATACTGTTAAATACCTAAATCTGTTGATCGCATTAAAAAGCAAAATAAGAATAAATAAAATAAAATAAATAACAAAAAACCCCAACTTCAAAAAATATGTATAAAATTAAAAAGTAAAGAATAACTTTTTTGCTGAAAAAATGTAATTTATTCAAAGCCGATACTTACAACAAAACCACTCACACTTCGCGATTTGGAACTTGCCGAGCTGAATGAAGTTATAATATTCTTCTCTCTATCCCTACATTGAGTATAATCACGCAATATCGTGTGTCTTTACCGTTATAACTACCCATTTTATTCGAAGACAATCGGAACAATTATCTCAATAAATGTTTCTCTATGTCTGTCGGCATATATATGTATATATTATGTTCGCACAAGATGAAACTTGGGAAATATGTCGAGGCTAGTCCAACTGTCGGTAGGAGACGGCAACCGATTGGGTCGGCACATGTAATCAAAAGGTGATGGAAAACTGGGTGACTAGGAAAATGTTCCCACTGACTCCAAGTTCACTGGAAGTTGGAGTCCAGTCCAATGGAATTAGCCCAATCCAATGAATATTGGCTAATAGGGGATAAATGAAACGGGAATGTGTCAAGGGGGTTCAAGTTGAGATCTGAACTAATCAGAATCGTGAATTATCGTGGACCTAGAGAACGGCTTAAATGAGAGAAGGGGGTGGGTCATTTCATTTTAAATGTCCATTTTGGGGTTCTCGCATCTGACTGTTTTTCCAAAATTCAAGATGCTCAGGAAATTCTGTCAGGTGGACAGATTGGTAGCTTATACCCTTTTTTTGAAGGTCCAAGTAGTGTGCAGCGAGTTTTCTCTTGTTTAACATTTTTTAAGAATTTTTTATTGTCAGTAGTACTACATAGGTTCTCATGAGTGTTACCAAAAGTCAAAAATTAATTTCTGTGACTTTTGTTCTTGTTGGGGAAGCGGTTCCTAGTGTAAATGTTAACTACCTGGGTGGTTAATAATTCCCCGTAATTAATTCCTCGTTCTTATTAATATTGTTGTTTATATGGCGGTTTCAAATCAGGAGTGTTACCATTTTTATAACGAGTGCATCAAAAATTCTCTATAATTTCTCTATATTAAGCAATTGTCACTCCAACTCCACCAGTTGCAGCCAGTAGGATACTGTCCTCAATATCTGATGATTCCTGGTTTGATAGGTATTACTTCACATAAGAAAATAGTCCACCATTATGATTTGGGAATTTCTTTTGAACAGTAACACTCATGAGGTTCATTTTGAAAACAAGGCAGTTTCAGGACAGGTACCTAGCTCGAAAGACAAAAAGTTCGATCAGATAAAAAAATTCACTCTTTATTAAATTTGTGTCAACAATCAAGGCAATAGAATTCAGTAGGAACTGTTTTTCTTAATATAATAAAATTATTTTAATACCCTGAATATTTCTGTCTTCATCATTTAAAATTGTGAACTTAACAAAAACTTCTGGGTAAATTAACGAGTTGAATAATGAGAATACTCCTATAAAAATCACAGCTACAATCCTAAAATTAATTAAATTCAGTCGGTAAAATAAAACTAAAATTCAGTGATATCCTCCCAGAAACATCACTCCTTATACCTATTTTAGATTGCTTTAATAAACCGAACGAGTGGAGGGTCTACGTGACAAATGTAGGGTAGACCTCTCTTCCCTCCAGCAGTCCCTCAATGGCTCGTATCGACCGTTGATGGACTGGGGGTGGGTGAAGGGTTTCTATAAAACCCGCTGTTTTCGCTAGATTCTCCATTCTACGCTCAAACCTCCAGTCCCTGACCTCTCTCACACTTCCTTACCGACCAGGTGGAACCTTCCGGGCATACCCTGTAGCGTTTTTAATGGTGGTAAACTTCCCGGCTTCGCCATAGGTGTTAAACTTTTATACGCTAGCTACCGTCACGACTTCATCTCCATTTTAAAACCTCACCTATCCAAGCCTCACCTCAAACCTTCAAACCACCACAAGAATAAAACTAAAATTCAGTCTGAAAATGTGAAGAGACTGTAGGGTCTTCTGTAAACAATTTTTTTTACGATTTGCAAAGAGGGCTTCCTGAATTATAACGAATTCTGAATTATAACGAATTGACACTAAGTAACTACTAAATAGGTATCAATGAACATTATTTGAGCTCATGCACACTGGCATGGACGATGATGAAATTCATATGGTGTACCATGGGGTTCACATACACACATTTGTGATAATTTCAGACACAAAACCATGATAAAGACCAATTCTTCCAGGAGTGCTACCTTGGCTTCATGAGTGTTACTTTACTTTTGTAACACTCCTGGATTTTAAGGTTCAATATGGCGTCAGTAAGTTTAAAAACATGAGAAAATCAAGGGGTTGTGTCTACTGTAACTGTGTATCTTAGCCGAACAATCAGAGTTAATATCAAGGCATTTATGATATTGTGTACTGATAAGTTGATGGTAACACTCAAGGAAAATAATAAACCTACTCACCATGATTTTGAGAAAAAAAATCTGGAACTCAGCTCATCATTTATGCACTCTCCTCAAACTTTAAACTGTAACTACTGACATTCCAAGGGTTCACATGAGCCTCTTCCCGCCTTAAAAAACGCTGCCTTCTAGATCATAAGGTTGGTAACACTCATGGAGGACCAAAAACAACAGATGTTGGGGACGAGACTTTCAACATGGATTCTAAAGACTGTAAGGTCTCCAAAAATTCATATCCTTATACAAAATTCAAAGAAAGAACCTACAAAATCAATTCATATTTTATCCAAACGTTTACCTGCATTTTTCTAATAGATACTCGATTCTGAATTTTCTCACATATGTGTGGGGACAGTAACACTCCTGAGTTTTTTCAACTTTTTTATTTTTTTTACTTCATCCCATATCTCAAAAAAGGTCAGAAATGGAGGCCAAGGTGTTCAGAACAACAAACTGTATAGCCCTGATTTTTTTTTTTTAAATCTTCAAAAATAGCTCTTGAAAACCCAGAAATAACCCCGGGGAATCGAAAGTGGACATTTAAAGTGAAATGACCCGGGTAGGACAACTGCTTAATTATAGTAAATTACTGTTGTGGTACCCCTATTTCACTCCAGATATGTTAAGATTTAACCAATAAATAGTAAGGAGAAAGACGAGCTGTGGTTGGCCTGGGTGGAAGCCCAGGAAGGGTCCTCCTCCATCAACTCCCAAGAGCCGTCCATGGTCGTTGGCAAACGGGGGAAGAGGTGGACGCACCTTTATAAGGCGCCTGGCTCGCCCATCTCATCGTTCTACTGATCGGACTCATACTTATTTTTCTCTCTATTACCTTGTGCCTACTCTCTCGATCCTCTCCCTCGCACGCCGGCTGTGGTGAAAAACGCGGGGTATGCTTCCTCAAAAGATCCGCTGTAGTGATAACCGCGGGGTGGTAGCTATCCACTAACACTCACTGTGGTGAAAACCGCGGTGTGTAGCAATCCTAAAAGACTCCTACGGGGCACATCCTCCTCTATCCTACACCCTACCCAAACCAACCCTACCTTGCGCTGATGACAATTACCTTTCTAGTTTTGGATGGCACCTGTAGAATGACTATAGAGCAGCTGATGGGGTAAACATAGTTTGCGACACTCAGACCGAATTTTTCATTCAAACTGGTTGGTTTATTTTGTAATCGACTCAGTTAAGGTGGAGCTAGGCACGCAAAAAATAAAAATACTCGGGGAATAATATATCTGAACACCACGTCCACTGGGTGCCCTCTGACAAGTAAGTGTTACTATACAATATGTTCATTTAGGTAAATAAAAGCAAGCAGGTATCTAATGATATATTTCTTCGTGTATTCTCACTATAATTATTTTCTCCTATGAAGTTGAGTTTCATTCGTGCTTTAGACATTCGTACCCACAGATTTAGTGGTAAACAACGCGTAAGCCATAAAACTACAGATAAAGGGAACAACTGTGAAGAGGGTTAGTCGGATATTCGGGGGGGGGGGGGGGGGGGGAATTCAAGCCCTTTGCAGAACTGGTTAGCAATGGACGGTGGGAGGGTGTTTGGAGGGGTGTCTAGCAGCTGGGCCAGCGGACAGTCACGTGGGCTATTACCCGTAACCTTCCGACCGGCGCTTTTCCCCATTTCATTTTCGATAATTTCTCTTCACTCGTTGCCCATGAAGAACTGCGTCCCAAAACATGGTAGACGGTAATTGACCTCTTCGAAATAATAGCTCCCCATGTGACAGTCCACTCAACTATCTACAATCATCAGATTTAACTCTGTAAAATCCCAAACTTTTCCTAGGACCAATCATAACCTCACTATTTTCAACGGAAACTAACGTGCGATATCACGAAGAACCATAAACAACCCACATGAAGCCTAAAATAAATTATTGCGTCAATCAGTAGAACTCGATAGTCGTTGCTCAGAAGAAAAATGCATTTTGACATTGCCCATCACATTGAATAATTGTTATTTATCCAGTGCTACTCCAGTCATGTTGCATACAGAATAAATGAATGAAATAAACGGTTCAAAATAAAACGCATCGTATTTCGTAAAAACTGAGTCAGTTACAGGTCTGGTCGTTACAGCTATTAAATGAAATATGAATCCAGCACTTTGGTTGAATATCGGTGTTTTCAAGCTAGATCACATATGCATTTATTCGTTCCTTAAATATCATTGTGTCAAATAATGATGAATTTCAATATTATGACTGGGGAATTGTGGTTTGACACGTCAGTGTTGTGAAGTTAGCGGAAAATGGTACGGAAGATTAGAGCACTGGAAATGGCAAGATGAGCAGTTGGTGACTTACCGGCTTCGCTGTTATCCATATCAGTTGGAAATGATGTTAGCAGCACATGTAACAAACGGACCCATAGTGATGTTGATGGGCCGGTACTGGAGGTCTGTTTGCGCGAAAATGACCGTCAACTTCGCCGGTAAAGCGGATTTCGGATTCTACAATGAGACGTCGAAGAAGGGCCAGAAAATATGTTCGAGGGAGAGGAAGCCAAACAATAAAACTGACAAAATAAAGAAAAAGACGCCCGAGTTGACAAGCTACACCCGGTACCGACAGCGGGCTAGCGAGGACTGAGTAGGTTATTCCTCGTCGTGTGAATCAATACAAGGGCTTGACCCCACTCCCCCTCGCCCAACCGCCACCCAACCACCACCGCACCTTCGGGACTCAGGACCTCTTCGCTACTTGCCCTTCGGCAGGTCCTGAGTCCTCCCCGTGAGATCCAAGCCATCGACTTCTTTCGGCGGACCCCGTCACACCCTTTTCATAAGCTACCGGCATTTTTTCCCCTCTCCATTATGAGGCGGAGTACCAGGTAAAGTTATTCAGGCCGCATTTCCTTTTTTCAAATCTCCATAGCATTTAATAAAAATCGGGGGATTTCTTGGCAGGTGACTCACTACCCGGAGTTCATCGAACGCTAAACCCAGCAGACCCAGCACCAGCGGGCCAATACCTAGGGATTTTGCTTCCAAGTCTACCAAGGTGCCCGGAAGCCTTGACTTTCGGGAGAAAAAAATTGTTGTCTTTCAAAATCAAAATTGCCACTCCCGAACTAAATCACTCGCGACGAAATCGTGGAAACCCATTTCAAAGAATTCTTTGGAAAGGGACTGAAAGACAACTTGGTTCATATCATACACAAATTAATAACGTAGATCCATTCATTAACTTTACCTTAGAATTCGGATCTAATCACCTAAATTTTCTTGATCTTTCCATTTCGTTGAATAATGGAAAACATGAGTTTTCCATATATAGGAAAGATACTTACAGCGATATTACCATTCATAGTACTTCAAATCATCCAGTAGTCCACAAACATGCTGCTTTCCATAGTATGATTAACAGAGCTTTATCTATACCAATGAGTGAACAGAATTTAGCTAAAGAAAAGTTAACTATTAAAAGTATAGCGGCGAGTAATGGCTATGGGGGAGATCTCATTGATACAATATGGAATAGGGTTCTTAGAAAAAAGAGTAGGGAAGGAGTTTCAAACCTAGTTAGGGAAGCTACGACTGAGGAAAAAATTTGGATCAGTATACCGTATTACGGAAAAATTTCGGATAAAATTGGTAAAATATTAACTTCTAAAGGGTTCAAAGTAGGATATAAAACTAAACATAATCTCAAATCTTCATTAAGTTCAGTTAAAGATAAAATTAATGTTCAAGATAAAAGTGGTGTTTATAAATTAAAGTGTTCTTGTGGGCTTGACTATTGTGGTCAAACTGGTAGGAAGTTTAGAGAAAGAATAAAGGAACATGAAAAAGATTTCAGGGATAATAAGGGTGATTCGGCCTTTGCACGTCACTTGAATGAATCCAGTCATAGCTTCAATTTTGATCTTGCAGACAGACAGTTCATTGAATATCTTCATTTTTGCCCAAAAGGGAGCATGTTGGATGTACTTGAAAAATTCGAAATGATTAAGAGTGATAGGTTGGGTAAATCTTTGAATGATGTAGTTCCTTCAAGTTTTTCTCCATTATTGCATTCATTTCTGTAACAGCTTGATTCCACCCCTCTTCCCCCCCACTCTTCACCTCCCTATCACCTCATGTTCCTTTCACTTTTTGGCATTCTCTTCCTGGGCCAATCAGAATCGACCCCCTTCCTTTGTTCCCTTCACCATTCTTCTTCACAACCAATCAGATTCGACCACCCTCCCTCTGTTCCCTTCACCATTCTTTTTCACAACCAATCCCAATCGACCACATTTCACTTTGTGACTATATATAAGGTCTCCTCTCCAGCATGCCTTCAGTTATTGTGTGTTACTGACGATGGTTTGATTACCGAAACCGGTATAACAGTGTTTTTTGCGTTTTTCGTGTATTAGTGGAAATAGACTATTTTTTAATAACTCCGTTTTTCTTTGCCACTCCCGCTTTGCGTTTTAGAGGTTTTTTTAACAAATTTGGTTACGCGTGTGTTCGTCGGTCTGTCTTATTCTGCCTGTTCGTCCGTGTGACCGTACTGGCATCAAAATCGAACTACAGCTTTCATCTGGGCATTTGCAAACATGTAATCCTTGTAACGCTCATAATAACTACACGAAATAATAATATTCTCGTAATGGAGTATGACAATTTTTTGTTGTTCTGATTTCGCCGTAAACGATGCCAAAAGCTTTTCTCGGTTGCTTCATTTAACTCAATTTCTGATTTCCCAAGTTTCATCTGATCTTGACTAATTTTGTTTTCTCTTTCGTCTTGTTCTCCCCCCCCCCCCCCCCCCCCCTCTCACCGAATGCTCAAACATCATTTGCGCCCAAGGCGTAAAGTCCCCGCCAAACAGCATTGAAAGAAATTTCAAGGTTTGGGGAGAAGGAACAGGGTTTTATATGCACATCCAAGATCATGCGAAGGAGGGAGCGAAGCACCGAGCGTGCTATTTTTGCGGGCAAAATGGATTTCAATCCTTTTGCCCCTGAGGAGGTTTTTTGGCGGGTAAATTTTTACAAAAGGGTCTTTTCTGTGGTTGCGTGGTGGGGGGGGGGGGGGGGGGGTAGTAGCGCGGCACGCAGTTTCCTCAAATCCATAAAAGCATTTCACTGGTATTCATGAGGACTGCATGACCACTACATGTTTGGAAAACATATTGTTCAGTGATGCGTACGTTTTGGTGAGTAGCTATACTATCCATATTGCCGTTACTCGAAATGACTGAAAATGGTAGCCTGAGTACCGCTAACAAATTATTCATACTCTCATCCGCTCCCTCCTTACTATTAAGAAGTCACAACTTACTAGAAAAGGGGAGCAATGTTTTCCAGGGACATGTTTCTTCAACCTTGAATAAGAGTCCGTCCCTACTTCCTTAATTATTTGCGATCGCTTTCTTTTTTTACGATTTTTCTCGTAGGATTTTTTGTTTTTGGGGGCCTATTCAATTTATTCATAGTTAGCTCTCATAAAACTTGTTTTTCGTACCTGAGACTAAATTTGACTTGGGATTCGGTTTCTAAATTTAATAAGAGGCAAAGGGAAAAGGGACAAGTTTTAGGGATGTGGTGGATGGAGTTTCATTTCCCTCTGTGTATTCGACAGAAATTGAATAAATATCCTATACGCATGCACAAACATGATGTCATATTTAAACACTTATGTTTTCGTGGATTATATTTTCGTATAATTAGCGAATTTTCGAAGAAAAGGAAGCTATTGTTCTCGGTCCAAAATTTTTAAAACTCGAATTTCCGAAAGATTTTTATACCAAAATCCGTTTCAGACTATCCTGAATTCCCTGCCGAAAGACACCAAAAATTATATGTATATATATATATATTTATATATATATTTATATATTTATATATATATTTATATATATATTTATATATGTATGTGTCATTCCAGACGATAACTCTCGAAAGAATTGAGATAAAAAGTTCAAATTTGCACGAAAAATCTGTCTTGGCAATCGACAGGCTAAGTTCGAAGATGGGCAGAATCGGGTCACCCTAAGGGGGAGTTTTGGGGAGTTTTAGGGGGGGAAAATTACCCATAAATTCCCAAAATGAAAAAGTCTGACAAGTGACACCTCATTTTAAAGGTTTTTGTACGCTGAACACGATGGTGAAATCAGAATTGCGATATCTCATTCCATTCTCAAACTGGAGCACTTTGAAGATGAAGGAACGTGGTTATTTCTTGAGATGTTCTTCCTGGTTCGTCTGCTCTAATCTGATAACGGAATGGGATATCGCAATTCTGACTTCACCATCGTGTTCAGCGTTGGAAAATCTACAAACCGAGGTGTTACTCGGCAAAAAATGGAACAAAAAATTTGTTACGTACCCAATACCTACTCTTCTGGTATTCAAAACATTTTTGATTTCCCCCTCCCCCTCCTTCCACCCCAAATTTTACTTTGCGTAAAACTACTCCTGTTTTAATTTTGTATCAAGTTGGGAAAACATTGGCCGAAAATTAATTTTCAGAAAATTTTAGGCGGAGGAGGAAGATGCCGAAAACTTCGAAAATTCGCTCTCATAGCCATGCTGCATGACTGTGGTTTTTTTTTCACTTATTTTTATTTATTTATTCACTGGACGAAACAACCATTTTGATAACTTTTGTGGGTCAGAGGTCCATACAGTGACCCTTATCGCAGTAGTGACTATACAGATACTTACCTAGTAAACTGTTTGGAGGAGCCGCCCATAAAAGGAAGGATTTAAGAATTCATTGTATTTATTTAAGTAGACAAAGTCACAGACTCTCATTGAGCTAAAATAAATACAAAGGAAATTATATCTGTATGTATGTACATGCAGACATCATAGAAGTGATAGTCTCTATTCTTCTATTAGTATACGCACACGCTTGAAGTACAAATTGAGATGTGCACTATACTGCCGCAATCTTGGCATATGGCAAATGAAAATATAAATTAAAACATCTCAAAAAATAAACTATTTACCCATCAGATGTTGCTCTTTCGGCACTCTCTTCTATGCACTGTAGTACAGCCTAATACTCCTACGAATAATTCATTGAATCTCTGGCATTCCGGAAGTACCTATATTGAAATAATTTCGAAATTTATTCACTGTAATGTATATGTCTAACCAAATCTAAAATACTGTATTTGGCGTTTAAGCTGTTGGACATCCTTCCCCATGGGGAAGTGAGACTGTATAAACTTAATAATTAAATACCTACTTAGTACCCAATCAAGTTATTATTTTACCGGTCGTAATTGTACGGTTCTGAAAAATAAGCTAGTAGGGATGCTGCACATTTGCACATTTAATAATTATTGTCTTAACAGCCCATCAAGAATGTTTTTGAGATTGCGATCAATAATTATTGACCTTAATAATTAAACTTCAACCAACATTGGTATACTAAAAGTTTGACATATCTATACATATAATAAAACAGTGTCTGTTTGTTTGTTTGTCTGTTTGTTTGTTTGTCTCGGCATCAATTGAGAACGACTGAACGTAGAAAGTTGCGGCTGGTGCCATTTGACGCAGAATTTATCTGGGAAGGTTTATGAAAAATCCGCATTTGAATCTGTCCATCCGTTGAAACGCTATGAATGAAATACTACTAAAAAACGTGTTATAATCACTTCTATGAGGACGTTTATGCTTATAATAACTTTGAACGGTTGGACGTAAATCCGATTGTAATTAGATTCTGGATTCAGCTCGACGAGTACATTCAAGTGGTACTTCAATCAGGATGTTAGTGGGAGGGGGGTACAGGTTTTGAGAGGGGGGGGGGGGTCTACAGAAATTTCAAAACAACTTGACCAATTGGAGTGCAACTTTG
This sequence comes from Leptopterna dolabrata, assembly GCA_954871275.1. NCBI lineage: Eukaryota > Metazoa > Arthropoda > Insecta > Hemiptera > Miridae > Leptopterna > Leptopterna dolabrata. The sequence continues at coordinate 153,440,731 of OX940974.1, forward strand.
GGAATTTGTTGTGTGAACATTGAGGAATGTTTCTAACCAGGTAGGGAGGGTTCATAGGATACGGGGGCGGGGGGGGGGGGTTAAATATCTAAATATAATAATCTATACATATAATAAAACAGTGTCTGTTTGTCTGTTTGTTTGTTTGTTTGTTTGTCTCGGCATCAATTGAGAACGGCTGAACGTAGAAAGTTGCGGCTGGTACCATTTGACGCAGAATTTATCTGGGAAGGTTTATGAAAAATCCGCATTTGAATCTGTCCATCCGTTGAAACGCTATGAATGAAATACTACTAAAAAACGTGTTATAATCACTTCTATGAGGACGTTTATGCTTATAATAACTTTGAACGGTTGGACGTAAATCCGATTGTAATTAGATTCTGGATTCAGCTCGACGAGTACATTCAAGTGGTACAGAAATTTCAAAACTACTTGACCAATTGGAGTGCAACTTTGGGAATTTGTTGTGTGAACATTGAGGAATGTTTCTAACCAGGTAGGGAGGGTTCATAGGATACGGGGGGGGGGGGGGGGGGTTAAAGGCAGTTAGGGTTGGCATTGGGGAAGGTTTCTGATCAGTTGAGGAGGGGGGGGGGGGGATACAGGGGGTGTCTGTTCTACCGTTGCGAAGCGCGGGTACACAGCTAGTTATAGAATAACATGCCTTCATCACACTGCAATGCAGTTCGTAATCCGTTCCACTTAATGACAGTAAGGCTTGTAATTTAGTAGGTAGTAGTTGTTTCAATACAATACAATACTTCATTTTTTGTCATTACACCAAATTTACACTGGTAGAGCAAACGTCAATTTTAGGTGAACTAGAATTAAAATAAAACTTACATGCTAAGGTTATAATACAAAAGGTCATAATAAATTTGGAATAGAATGGTAACAATGGTTGAGAAATATTAATTAGATAAGGTGTATCTATGTGCCTACAAATAAAAAATTCTGCTGCAGAGTAAAATTCTCGTTGGATCTCTCAGCACAAATTTGAGGTTGGTTCAAAGAGACCCTGCCGCTGTGGTGAAGAACAAAGAGCGTGATGATCCTGGCTGAATTGTATTCCACGCTTCACTTGAAAAACTCTGTTTTATGAGGGGGTATGCGCAGAAGCTAATCTTCAAAAGTTTATTGCGTTTATGGGTCATAGAATGGTCAGATTCAGCAAATAGATGTTTTTTATGGAAGATTAGGACCTCACAGATGTTGAATGATGATGTTTTCCTTCTTAAACAGTCCCCTGCACAGTAAGCTGCAGCTGTAAGTGGCGGAACAACCACAAGAATCGTTAGTGTCCGTTTTTGCATTTTGAAAACTCTCATTGGTGGGGATCTATAGAAAATAAGCCCATAGCGAGCACGTGTAGTAAAGATACCGCAATATGCATCCAAGAGTGTTTCTTTGGAGACACTGTATTGTACTGTATTGTATTGTATTGTATTGTATTGTTAGAGCCCGTGAGGCAGGAACAAAGAAACACAAAAAACACAGAAATAACTGGATGGAACGCAACGAATTCTTTAATCAACCTTATTTCGAGGAACTAGAATAATGTTGAATCTTCTATTACTCAATGGGACCTACTTGTCGTCGGCAAAAGTTTTGATAGTATTATCAGTAATAATTAATGTCAATATTGCAGCTAATTATTGCAACTACAATACTCGTGTTATTATTGTACTCCTTAAGATTTCAATTCAGGTATATAAAAACATGTTATCATTCATTCACTATAATACTCGTAAATTAGAGATTGATGTTTCAAATAAAACGACCATTCTTGACAGTCGACAACATTTATATTTGACCGGTATATTGATAACTCCCAATGCATAGGGTTAGAGCCAATTTCGTTCCTTCCGTCAAGTACCAATAGTGTTTGTAGAACACAACTTGTTGAGTTGAAAACTGCATATATTCAGGATATTACATTACCATCTGATTAAAATTTGTTGGATGATTAGAAAAACGCACCTCTCACAAAGTATTTTTGGTTTTGTGGTGAGGTGCGTTCTTCCCATCATCAATTTTAATACCCAAAATATCTACCGTTTTAATCAAAAAATTCTGTAGAACATAATAAATTAATCCATTTTTCTACAACAACAATTCTTCGATTCAAAGGAACCATTTTACTAAACTCGAAAGTTAAGATTTGCCGTTAAGATGGTCCAGAAGTTACAAGCTTCGTCACAAGTTACAATAGAGATCAACATGTAAAAATGTACACTCCCAATATAGATACCACAAAATGAAGAAAATCTATGTTTCCAAGATTTGAAATATTACCCAGTTACATTATATCATATCCTGGTAGTTACCCTGGCAACTCGTGATTATTGCATCGTACTGAACCATCGATATTCCTTGTTTTTGTACCAATATAGAAGTTAGCGGTACAAAAAATCAAACTGAATTACAATTAATACTAATCCTGCAATACGAGTAGTTACACGAGGCAGTATACCTAGGATAAAGAGTTTTATTGAGCATAAATTAATGGAAAATGTACAATGAACTTAGAAGTTTTAGAGGTGACTTTCTTCGACTGTCGAAGCGATGTATAAGTGCTGTACATCCTAGTTTAATAGCAAAAGCAGCTCAATTTAATGTTTACACAGTAAGTAGGTACGGATGAGACATGGTGTTACCAAGTGGAATCTGCTGTTGCTCACAGATACTGAAAAAACTATGTAGGCATATGAAAGTAAAATAATGTAACTGTAGTGCGAATCGCATGGAGAGCTTATGATATATACCTAGCAACAAGTAGTTCCAAGACGTCAGAAACGTAGGTATTCATGTAAGTAACTCGTGTGTTACTCTTAAAAACTATGCCATTTAATTACGAACTATTACACGTATTTGGAAAAATCGCAGTATTAATAAATAATTCCCCCCACACTGTCTACTATTTACACGCCGGCTTAGAAGCTCGAACGTCACCCAAAACCTTTTACCCCCAACCACCGTTTAGAAAGAGTCAATTTGAACTTTGGACTAAACCACCGTCACTGATTCAAAATTTTTCTTGGTCATACGCCCGTTTCCACCTTTGATTCACCGTGTAGCACACCAAGAAGAAGACGAACTGAGCGGATATGACCAAACTGAATAGGATGGCGAGGGAGCCACTCGACGTGCAGTTGATCGGAACAGGCTGGCCCTCGGACCGGACATTGAGCTCAGCCGCTTCCTTGGTGAACTTGAATTTGTCGTGTATTTTGATGCTTTGCATGACGACTTCTTCTTCAACGTTGGTGGATATTTCCCTTTTCTTCCTGCCGAAGGAAGCGACGTCTTTGGACGTCCCGAAGTAGTCTTCGACGGTGCAGGACACGGGCTCACACGTGGGGAGACAGGGTGTGACGAGAGCTTTGAATTGGACAACGTCAGATGTTGGGAACTTGAAAGCATCAAACGGTGCTTCCAGCACCTGTGACTCTCCTTCTTTAGTGACTGAATTTATGGCCCCCATAATGGTGGGGTCCGTCGGACACCCGTTGCTGTCTATGAGGAGGATTTCGCTTGAGTCAACGCCATCAAAGGCGATTAGCTCCCTCACAAATATCTCGTAGGGCGTATTTTGGTCGACTATCCTAAATCGGAGGCTCAAGGGATCCCCTACCTGTGCCGTGTGAATGTCTTCACCATTCCTGTCAGTGATATGCATCGTTACTGTGGGAGACAACACGAAAGATGATTCTTGAGAGCCCATCATCGTCGGTTCTCCTTTCACGTCCAGATTCACGCCGTGGTGGACACTCCTGTTCGCCAAGCTGTAGGAACACTTGATGGACAGCCCCAAATCTTGTTCCGTCACAATCATGTCATGGTGCTGTAACATGAGAATCAGTAAGTTATTGATTACCACATTTGACTTCCTAATACCTAATTATTTCTTAAAAAAAAAAAAAAAAAAAACGAAGCGTTGTGGATTGTTGTGGGAAGCTACGTTGAGGTACATCCATCTGAATTTGCGATGCGTTTGAGTTGGTACGACTAATCTAACAGCTCGAAATGTCACTTAACGCTCAATAAAAAAAGGGAAAAAATTACTGAGCTGCACTGCATGGAGAAAAAAAAAGAGTTCCAGTAATGCAGCATGGCTATAAGAGCCAATTTTCAAAGAAATAATCGTGCTACTGTGTAAAAAGATGATATAGCGAGAAACCATACCACTTTCGTAAAACGATATCATTTGTTTACCGATTTTAGCCATTTTTACCGATTTTTGACTGGCGACAGTTCGAGGTGCACGTATTTTGACATGAATATTTTTCATCCGTTAAGTACACGTTATTACCGCGTTTGGCACTCATTCATTCACGAACTTTTTCGTGAAACTTCAAGGAAAACGTAGACGCGGTCATTTTACTGAACCAATTGGCTTGAACCCTTCCCACTAGAAACACTTCCTACTTGAGGCAACCCAAAGGTGAGTCCATAAATCTCCTTTGCTCCATATCCGAGTTGATTTGACGACAAGTTCACAGCCATTCAGTACATTAAGCGACCCCGCGATTCTATAAAATCTCCGGGAATAGAATTACCTGTATACAACTACCGGTGGTTATGTAGGATCTCCAAAACGCCCGGGAATTCTAAAGAATCGCTGGGGATTCTACAGAATTACCGGATTTCATACATTCTCCGTAACACACACACACGCGCGCGCGCGCACGTGGGAGCTCATGCTCACAGTGGGACCAATTTCCTATTCAGCTAGAAAAATCGCTATAAATTCTTATACAGAAGTTTATTTGTAGCAGGTATATACGCCAAACCTAGTTCCCCGACTAAGTTCCATGACATTCATGATCAGCAGAACCTACATCTAAAGATTTTTCTTGGTACTGGACACCAATTATTAGTACTAACCACATCGTGTATTTTGTCCTACTTCACATCCGATTCTACCGATGTAGCGGAAGCTTTGCTATTACTTTTGGGAGGGCAGAAATATTTGTCCCCCAAATTAAAAATTTCACTCGCGTTTTAGACTTTTCTGAACAAGTTTGGTTCTGTGTCTGAGTGCCCGCAAATCCTTGCCACGCGCATAAATATAAGAAGGAATGGTCGTACTAAGCTAGAATTTTAAGGCTAGGTGCAGATTAGGCCCTAAATTATCTCATCAATTTCATCAAAACCGGACTTCCGCGTCTGCGCATGCTCAAACGTGTTTCCCCTTGACGCCCATAGCTACATTATAAAAGGTACCCTGCTAGCCATTGTTCACTAAAACCCAAAAAAACATTATTGCGCCCATTTCTCACCGGTAAAAACCCTAGGTGACGGTGGATCGGGCTGCTGAGCTAGCGGTCACATAGGTCCAAAATGGACCCTGTGCAAAAATTAAGGAAGCTATCGATGACACATCGTCCATGGTGGAATCCTAACCCTAAGGTGAGACGTGAAAAACGGCGACGCTTCTTCCTCAACAAGACAAAGTTTCATTAGGAAAAAAATCGTTAGAAATTTGGTTGGTACAAAATACTGTTTTAGAGGATTATTTCGAACAATATTACGAGCGACCGTTACGCTGGAAGACCTCCCACTCCTCAAACTGAGGGCATAAAAGCAGCATCTGCTCCCCATTATAGGGTTAAGTTAACAAGATGGAAGCTGTAAAACTTGTAACTAATCACACTGTAACTAATGACTTGTGGTACGAATATTTCATCAATGAACCAGTGCACACTTTAATTAATGACAAAAAATTCGGGACATTTTTAAAAGCAGTTCAAAAATGTATAGTTGAAGGAAATCAAAACCGTGATACCATGGATCCCTACATCAAACAAGATATCCTTGGACGGTGCATCGATATACTAAGAGACTTAAATTAATCTTTTCACGAAGATCGTTACAACGTGGGGAGGTTATGCATCACTCCCTCGTGCTTTAGATAGTATTCTATTTGGTTTTCACGTCTTGGACCAACTTGCGCATCCTTTTGTTTTCTACTAATTGCATTTACCTAGTAAGAAATGTTCGCTCTTTCGCGCACAAGCTCCATTTGGGCCCTAGTTGTGCTCCGAAGCTCGGCAACCCGATCAGAACATACCCAGGGGTGTTATGGGTGAAAAATGGGTGTAAAAACAGGGTTTGACGGTGCTTTAGTAACACGGGCTTGTGAGGTATCGTTTTCCATGTTTTTTAGGACGAGGAGACCGAATATGAAGTCGACTTTGACCAAAGAATAGAAAATTGAGTTTCTAACGAAGTTTCAGCCTTAAATTTATGTTAAATTTTGGTGTAAAATCGTCTTGGGTCCAAGTTTTGGGACACATTTGGGTCCTAGTTGTGCTCCGACGCTCGGCAACCCGATCGGAATATATACCCAGGGGTGTTAGGGGAGGAAAATGTGTGTACAAATAGGGTTTTTGAGGTTTTAGTGAACATAAGCTTGTGAGGTATCGTTTTCCATGTTTTTTAGGTTCAGCTGCCAGTATTAACCTTTTATGGGTCAAAAACCTGGGCAGTCGTCTGAAATTACCATAAATTTGTATAATAACGCTAGAAGTAGTATCAACAGGTGAATCAAGACAATTAAATAGCACTATCAATGATCAAAGATAATCTGTCCAAAAAAAAGGAGCCTAAAGGTGCCCACACACGTGCAGGATTTCCTCAAGGTTTGAACTGAACAGTCCAGGCCTTGAGGATTTCCTTCACGTGAGTGTTGTAGCCTCGAGGCCTACGAACGGCCTGCGCAGGCCAAAACGGACGAATCGAAAAACAATTCCGACGGCCTCTGAGGCCGGGACTGTACAGGCCGCTCCCTCACGTGTGTGCGGTTTCCTTCAGTCTGCTTAGAGTTTTTGAAGTGTTCGCGCGTCGGTCACGTGTTTTTCTTGTTTAGAATATGTCATAGCTGAGTTACTTGTATCAATTACTGAATCATTTGTTTCTTTGTCATTGCTGACGATGTGAGTCTTCAGTTGTGAGTTCAGTCTTGTGCGAACCTCCGAGTGAGTAACATCGGTCAGAGCTCTCGTGAAAAGAAAAGAAAACAGTTAGTGCGAACTCAGCATTACTTTCATTGTGCCGATGAAATTGTTAAGTGTCAACACAGTCGCGGCCGTCGGCCTTGTTTTATAAACACCTCTCGGGTTCCCGAGGTGTCGCGCTGGAACCGAGCAATATGGAATGCTGTCCGAGCAATATGGAAGAAACTACATCAATCTTTCAGATAGCTTTGAAAAATGCTCGAGAAGCCCTTTCAAAGGAGTATATTAAGCCAACAGACCAGCATCTATTAACCGAAATTCACGCGTACAGGTCGTCCCTCTCATATCTTTGTGGCTTGTTAGAGCAGGCTGACGTGGAAATTGTTAATCTCAAAAAAATTAATCTAGCGATTAATGTCAAATTAGCTTCTCTTGAAGCTAGTCACGAATCCAAGAGTATTTCAGGCGATCAGATCGAAGAATATTCGACTGACGAGGAACAACTCGCCTATGATACGGGGGCAGGCATCATATTTAAGGCCGCCCCTTCCACAAAACGAAAAAGGAAGAATTCTCCAAACAAAAATGATAATCTAAATCAACAGCCGAAAAAAGAAAAGGTTTTCAAGCCACCTCCTATTACGCTTGAGCCTTTAAATGATGTTGCAAGCTTTCTCAAGCTCAAGGAGAAATTAAAAGAAATTGCTCCTAATGCTCTCACTTCCACTTTGCCGGGTGGCCAAATAAAGATCAATGCCAATGACTCAGATGAATACACTGCAATTGATAAGTATTTAGACAGCATTAATTGTTTATACTTCTCTTTTCAAAACAAGCAAACGAGACCATATTCCGCAATGCTAAAAGGACTTCCTGGCGGCCTTGATGAGTCAGTTGTACTGAGCGCAATTCAGAACGAGTACCCAGAATCTGGAGTGCTGAAGGTCGCCCAAAAATTACGATGGCGCACCAAGGAAAAACTTGACATGTACATAGTCGACTTTAAAGCAGGTTCTGACGTCAAGAAAATCCACGAAATCACCAAGCTGTACAACTGCAAGGTGAAATTCGAGGCGATCCGCCAGAGCAAATTCGTTCCTCAATGTAAACGGTGCCAAGAGTTCGAGCACACGCAAAATTACTGCAAAAAGCGCGCCCGGTGCGTCAAATGTGGTAAAAGTCATGAAACGTCTACCTGCACAAAACCCAAAACGGAACGTGCGACCTGCGCAAATTGCGGAGGAGATCATACTGCAAATTACCGTCGATGCCCAGTTTTCTTGGCTGCATCAAAATCGCATAATAATAAAATCAGCGAAGCAAAAGGCCACCCTGGCAACCAGCCAAGACAGACTCATAACAATGCTCAGCCGTCTACAGGGAAGGTTCAATTTACTCCCAAAGTCCCTATCCTAAGCAAGAACCGACATTTTGGTCACACACCGGTGTCATATGCACAGGCAGCAAAAACTGGTATTGTTCAGCCTGCATCCCAGCAACCAGCACAATCCATGGAAAGCATGCTGCAAACCTTACTCTCTCAGTTTGGTCAAATGCGACTGGAAATGCTTACTATGAGTCAGAAAATAGAGGCTTTGGAAAACAAATCAAAAAAGCCTAGCCTCTCAATTTTCAGTCGCCCCAAATGAACAGTCTCAGAATCATGGCATGGAATGCCAACGGGCTCAATGGGCGAAAGCTGGAGCTTGACTTGGCTCTGAACTTTAATAACATAGACATTTGCCTAATCTCAGAGACCCACTTCACAAAAGAATCATATTTAAAAATAAAAGGATACAAATGTTACCATGCCCTCCATCCCAGCAACAAAGCACGAGGGGGTAGCTCTGTATTGATAAGAGAAAACTTGAAACATCATGAATGTGCCAAGCTTGAGACAGAGATGTTTCAGATATGTGCTATCTCTGTAAAAACAAAGTCTTACGAAACCTCCATAGCAAGTATTTACTGTCCACCAAAGCACAACATAAAACAAGAAGACTATGCCAATGCATTTGAGCTATTAGGCAATCGTTTCATCATTGGTGGGGACTTCAATGCGAAGAACACAGGGCTCTCGTGTTACTACTACGAAAGGACGAGAACTGTCCCAATACATGAACAGCCACAAATGTGAACCTTACTCAACTGGAAAGCCAACGTACTGGCCATCCGACATACATAAAAAACCCGACCTAATTGACTTTTTCATCATGAAAAATATTTCAGCCAACTACGTGCTTGTAGACGAATGCTTTGATCTCAGCTCTGATCATTCACCGATCATCCTCACGCTGAGTGAACAAATCATTCAGAGACCTCACAACCCAGTCCTAGTCAATAAAAAGACAGATTGGGACAAATTCAAAGTAGAAATCAATCAGTACATCGATCTATACGATGTACTTGAATCTCCAGCTGACGTTGATCGTGAACTCGAACAACTCGTATACAACATTCAAACAGTGGCATGGGAAAATACTCCTGAGGTTGTCAGAAAATTGAAAGGGCTCAACTACCCAAGTGAAGTTATTACGATGATCAAGAAGAAGCGTAGAGCCAGACGTAAGTGGCAACGAACGCATATTCCAGCTCATAAGGTACAATGGTATTCGTATGCCAATGAACTTCGTGACATGATGAAAGAGATTGAAGAGGGAACCCAGGAAGAATTCATCACTTCCCTTGCGACTAATCGTGACAGTGACTATTCCCTATGGAGAGCGACTAAGCATCTCAAGCGTCCTATCGTACAAGCACCACCAATCAAAGATGAAGCCAACAGGAAGTGGATCAAGTCCAATCAAGAGAAGGCTGATGCATTTGCTCGTTATCTGGCCAACATCTTCAGGCCGAACCCCGGAAATCCAGAAGAAGAGCCACTGGAAGAAATTCCACTAACAGACCAGGCAACTGACATACCACCCGTTACGGTCAAAGAAGTCCAAAAAACCATCCTCAGTGAGATTAATCCAAAAAAGGCTCCTGGATATGACCTGATCACAGGTCAAATACTCAAAAACCTCCCCCGTAAAGTTCTAGTGAAGATCACAAAGATAATCAATGCCTCACTCAAACTTCGCTATGTACCACTGTTGTGGAAATTAGCCGAAGTTATCATGATTCAAAAACCCGGTAAGCCAGCTGAACAGTTAACGTCGTACCGGCCAATATCCCTGCTTCCCGTGTTATCAAAACTATTTGAAAAACTAATCCACAAGCGATTGATATCAGTTGTAGAAGAACGCAATCTGGTACCTTCTCATCAGTTCGGATTCCGTCAAAGGCACTCCACTATCGACCAGGTGCATCGGATCACGAGCGTCATTGAGCAGGCGCTAGAAGACAAGCAAGTTTGTTCTGCCATCTTTCTCGACGTAACCCAAGCGTTTGACAAAGTTTGGCATGATGGTCTAAATTTCAAACTCCGAAAAATGCTACCAGCAAAATACGCAGAATTATTACAATCCTATCTGTCAGATCGATACTTCCGAGTAAAACATGAAGATGCCTACTCAGAAGCGTACAGAATACATGCTGGTGTTCCACAAGGTAGCGTACTTGGCCCACTCCTGTATGTCTTGTTCACCAGTGATTTGCCAGAACGAGAGGAGAACACAATAGCAACGTTTGCGGACGACACAGCAGTGCTTGCAGTCGGCGAAACAAATCACGTAACAATACCTAAACTCAGAAGATCCATTAAGCAACTCCAAGACTGGACATCAAAATGGAGGATCAAGATGAATGAAACGAAATCGGTTCATGTCGACTTTACCAATCGCAAGCTCGATTATTTCTCAGTTCATCTCAACGGTAAGACTATACCGCACGCCAATGAAGCCAAGTATCTAGGCATGACCTTGGATGCTAAATTGCGGTGGAAGTCGCATGTCAAGAAAAAGAAGGCAGAACTTGTACTCAAGTTCAGAAAAATGTACTGGTTAATGGGTCGACACTCAAAGCTGTCGATCCAGAACAAATTGACTTTGTACAATCAAGTCCTCAAGCCTGTTTGGACTTACGGAGCGCAGCTGTGGGGCTGCACTGCTCAAAGCAACCGTGATGTTATACAGCGGTTCCAAAATAATGTACTGAGATGCTGTGTTGACGCGTACCGGTACACCAGAAATGTCCGACTACACAAAGAACTTCGTATCCCAACCGTAGATGAAGTCATCAAGACGCAAGCCATAGCCCATCACAAGCGGCTACAAGTTCACGTCAATGAAGAAGCTGTCCAGTTGCTCGACGTTGACAACCTACTCAGACGTCTCAAGAGAAAGAAGCCTCATGACCTGTGGAAGTGAGTGTGGGTGTTCTCACGATAACTAAAGCCGTTCAGTGAAAATTCAGTGAACGTCGCACGTGCAACACTTAGCACTTCTAACTTTCAAAAACTTCAGGAACTTAGTTCAGTACTTAAGTTTCGTTATTTCAGCTTAAATATATGTCAGAAATATGTTGCTAATAAGTGTTACTTGGTGCAATAAATCATTTTCAGAAAAAAAAAAAAAAGAAAAAAAAAGAATATGTCGGATCGCGAGAATTTGGAACAGTTTCTCACTATTTATGAAAGTGAGCCTTGTTTATGGAAAGTGCAGAGCAAAGAATACCATGAAAGAACGAAGCAGGTTCACATGGGAAAAGCTCCTTCTTTTTAATAACCACTGCTTACACCACGTACTTTTGAACACGCTTTTCTTCTTTTTCAAAATGTAATTTTTTGCAATTAAGCAGCTCGTTACTGCCAACAACATATACTGAACTGAAGGAAAAATTCCTCACGTGTGTGGGCAAGGACTGTTCAGGCCAAACCTCAAGGCCTAGGCCTTGAGTACAGTCCTCAAGGCTCGGCCTGTACCTGTGTGGCTACCTTAATTCGTGTTTTTGAGAAACAATAAATGAACTGCCAATGTTTCTGTAGGTAAGTCCAGTAGAATAATAAACCCATGTGGCAAGGGCTTTGCAGCGTTTTTCTATCGAGCATGGAGAGAATATGCAGAATAATAAGAGAGACCAGATTTCTATGCATTTGCATAATCATTTCGCTTCACCTAATGCGAGCGGAAATTCTTCCTTTATCCGAGTTGCCTTCTGCAGATGCCCTGATTTGAATTTTATTCTACATATTTTTGCATATTCGAACTATTGCTGCATATTATTGCATATTCGGGGAATAAATCGCAATGATCCCTATTTTATAGATAATCAATCATTTTAACGATTTTGCTTGCTCACTACCGACGGTAGGGAAGCCTTGTATTTGTTATTGACCCCCCCCCCCACCCTTGACTGGGGCCGGATCTCGGTCCATGCTAAGAGTGGCTGCATAGCTCCACTGATGGAGCAGAATTGGTGAGATCACGGGACACCAGAGCCAGCACTGCAAGGATCAGGAACCCGTCAGCAAGAATGCACGGCTGGAAATCCCTAGGTCTGGTGAAGGTTCACTCTGGTTCTCTGCCCACCAGGATGAGGCGTTCAAGGGGTCAGCGTACCGGAACTACCCATCACTGTCGAATGGGTTGTCACTGCATAAATGAAACGGCTGCTCATGTCCTCCAAGTCTGTCCCTCCATGGTGCGACCTAGGTGCGCCCGTCATAATGCTGCCCTGGACCTGTTGCATGTTTATGCGCGACGCAAAGGATGGTCGGTATGGCTTGAGCCCCACTTCAACCTAGTGGAGCGGAGCTATCGGCCAGATCTCTTGGTGGTGACACCGAGAGGGGCCTTCTTCATTGATGTCTCTGTGGTCTCTGGATCCCGATCCCTCGCTGACGTCAATACTACCAAGATCCGTAATTACCAGGTGGATGAGCTGCTAAACGCAGCAGCAGGACTGGCCAGACAAAGGTGATTGGCGCAACCATCACCTGGTGCGGTGTGTGGCATAGTGGGTCAGCCGCAGACCTCAAAAGGGTGGGCTACCCCGAGTTTATACTTGAATGGATGACCACGTGAGTCCTAACAGGAGGAGCTTGTATATGGTCTGCATTCAGGAGAACGGCTGCTCAGCGTGTGGCTGGCCGACCATGGGGGCGCCGTGGGGCCCGGTTCTGAACTCAAACCTACAATGGGGAGGAGAGAAGCCGCCTGACAGCACAGCCAGCAGAGGCCCAAACCTCCTCCCTCCATCAACTGGGCGGCAAGTCAACTGAAGACCTGCCACCCTCCCTATTGTCCGGGGTCGGATCTCGGACCACGGTTGCCAGTGCTGCTGGTTGGGTTCAACAGCACGATCCTCAAAGGGTGATAAAATGACTAGTGGTGAAGTACTATTCTTATTAAAATACCATCGTTGTAATGTTGATAATTATTATCCAAATAAAACATGTTAAATGATTGAACCCCCCCCCCCCCCCCCCCATTGACCGGGATCGGATCTCAGACCACGCGAAGTAGCCTTCATGCTTGAGAGAATTGACAGAGCCCCCCTGAAGCCTCTACAAAAGCTGGTGATCTTGCGGGATCACGGGATTCCATCAATGACGGATCACCTGGTACTGGGGAATACAATGCTTGCTACCCTGAAGCAAATGGATGTGGCAATCAGAGGCCACGTCAGAAAATGGCAGAGACTACCATTCGACTCTGCTAATGCTTATATCCACGGTAGGTGATGGGGGCAAGGGTGTGATGGAGCTGCTCACCCAGATACCTGCAATAAGGTCTAACAGGCTAGGCAATGTCCGCACCCAGCTCTTTGAGGACACTAGTGAGCAACAGCAATGGTCAGCACGACTCGACTGTCGGATTGCCAGAGCACACCGGCTTCATAGCACCACTGATGGAGCAGAATTGGTGAGATCGCGGGACACCAGAGCCAGCACTGCATGGATCAGAAACCCGCCAGCAAGAATGCACGGCTGGAAATCCCTAGGTCTGGTGAAGGTTCACTCTGGTTCTCTGCTCACCAGGATGAGGCGTTCAAGGGGTCAGCGTACCGGAACAACCCATCACTGTCGTATGGGTTGCCACAACATAAATGAAACGGCTGCACATGTCCTCCAGGCCTGCCCCTCCATGGTGCGACCTAGGTGCGCCCGTCATAATGCTGCCCTGGACCTGCCGCCCTCCTCATTGTCCGGGGGTTGGATCTCGGACCATGTTTGCCAGTGCTGCTGGATGGATTCAACAGCACGATCCTCAAAGGGTGATAAAATAACTAGTGGTGAAGTACTATTCTTCTTACAATACCATCGTTGTAATGTTGATAAATATTATCCAAATATAACATGTTAAATGATTGAGTAAAACAAATTTAGTAAATGAAAATGTCCACAATCATTTTGCGTTTCAGACATCAAGGAACATCTTTGGTTCTGTGTCTGGCTGTCTGTCTGGAGGTCTGTGGTAATTCCTTGTCCGAAATAATTGTCGAAATGGGCTGAAATGTTGAGGGTAGATGCGGGTTGCGTCACAGATGGTCCCATACAAAAATCATTGGAAAATTACAGTAACTTTCGTCTGCGCATGCGCAAACGTGAAATACTTGAAACGCCCATAACAACCCTAAATATCGTTGAAATGAGTTCAAACCTGGAGGGTCGATCAGGAATAGTACTGTGATAGTTCCAAAAAAATTTCATTGGAATCGTAATGTAACTTTCTGCGCATGCGTGAACATGAAATGTTGACAATTTCCTTGTAACGCTTTTAACTACGCGAAAAGTAGTAATAGAGAGCTGAAATTTTGAGGGTACACGCGGGTTTGACCGCGCAGATGGTCCCATTTTAAAATCATGGAATTCGTTTTGTCCCCCCCCCCAACCCCAATAGCTACCTTAAATATCCTTGAAATGAGTTCATATTTGGAGGGTCGATCAGGAATAATACCTTGATAGGTCCATATGAATTTCATTCGTCTGCCCATGTGCGAACATGAAATGTTGACCGTTTCCTTGTAACGCTTATAACTGCGCGAAAAATAGTCGTAGAGAGCTGAAATTTTGAGGGTACACGTGGGTTCGATCGCAGATGGTCCTGTATCAAAATGAACATACCCAACTATTCTATACGTTCAGGTGATTCAAGTGAGAAAGCTGTACTGCCACCAAATTGGCAGACGTTTTTGGTGACGGGAAGAAAACAAAACAACGTTCCTATCAAATTCAGAAGGATAGATTGATTACTTGAGTAGGCTTCTTGGTGAAGGAGACCCTGGGATTCCAGGGTTGTGGTGGGCGGAGAGCCATTCGTGGAATTGTCTACTTGCACATAATAAAACCGGCCGGTCGGCCGGATTGACCGTTCATTCCGGGAATGGCTCTCCACCTCTCCGGTCAATGTTCACTGTCATGCATTGAGGTTCGAAAAAAGAGGGGCTTAGAACATGAATGATTCGTGGACGTTTTATGTATTTCTTTGTATTCCATTGTTGTATGGGAAAAAGAAGCAACTTGAGAGAGCTAGTTGAGTAGAAGTATTCCATGAAAATTGGAATGAGGTGGGGATGGGTGAGCTTTTCAGCCAACGTCGTCCTCAGTTAGATCTGAGGCGCAGAGAAGTGTGAAACATGCCCAAAGTTAGTTCATCGCACAGTGCCAAAATTCGGGCATGGATTACTGATATAAATAAAAATGGTGAAGTGTTTTCATGGTCCTTTGCCAGCCATGCTGCAAAAAAATAACGTCGGAGAGGAAATCACTACTTGAAAAACACATATAAACAGGTATGTCGCCCCTCACACCTCGCATGCTGAATGGTATTTTCTCATCAATTTAAATTTATATCTAGTATAATTTTGCCTTCAAATCTGGTCAAATTCTGAGACATTTTCTCTTCTTTCCAAGCCAAGATTCCCAGTCAAAGTAAAATTACTTTGGCTTTTTAATTACAGGAGCGCATATTTCTCTCACTCAACGTTCCTTCAAAAAACAACAGTTGTTGACGCAAAAGAGGGAGGACGATGCTTCCACTTCACGAAGCGCATTCCAAGAAGACTGCTGTTTCGCACTGGTTTCGGCGAACATACCGTTTTTCAAGCTGCAAAAACCTGCATTGAGACATTTTCTCGAAAAATATACCAACGAGCAAATACCTGACGAGAGTGCATTACGAAAAAACTATTTGATCAAGTGTTACCAAAGGACGCTGGAACAATAATTGAAATCCCACATCGGGGTTAATTTCGTTTATTTAGTAGCCGACGAAACAACTGACGCTCGTGGATACTTCATTGCCAACTTGCTGATTGGTGTCTTGAATGGAAAAGAGCCAGGTCAACCCTACCTTCTTTCATCCAAGCAATTGGAAAGGCCAATCAAGAAACGGAATGCAGATTCATTAACAACGGATTGAAATTGATATGGAGTGATTAAATGGGTATAGAAGACCGAGTTTGTTCTACTGTTACTGACCGACGCAGCATCGTACATGGTCAAAGCCTGGCAAAATTTGGAAAATTTCTTTAAAAATCTTGTGCGCGTTACTTGCGCTGCACATGCAGTGAATCGCCTCGCAGAAAAAGTCTGCGAATTATTTCCCGAAGTAAATACTCTAATCATAATCAACAATGGGAAAAAGATGTTTTTGAAATCCCCCAGTCGTACAGATATTTACAAAACTGAAATGGAGAGTGGGCCTTTACCTCCTGTTCCAGTTCTCACTAGGTGGCTATATTCTGCATTATTCTACGCTGTCAATTTGGCTAAGTTCGTGAAAGTTGTTGCCAAGCTTAAGGATGACCCAGCTCAAAGCGTTAAAAAAGTCTTGGAGCTGGTCGGAAATTCCCGCATTCCTCACGCTTTAGCTTTCATCAAAGCCCACTTGTCGTTCATACCATTGATACTCACTAGGTTAGAGGAAGGTGGTGTTGAGACAAAGTTTGGAGTTGATCGAGGATTTCTCCGAAAAAAATGCAGGCAATTCCTGGTACAAATGGGAAAAAATTACAAGAGAAGTGGGCCGAACTCTTGCAGGAAAATACTGGTCTTGAAACATTGAAGGACGTTAACAAGATTTTAATGGGAGAGGATGTAAGCTGTGGATTGACGGAGCTTTATAGACCCTGTTATTATAACAAATTTTAAATTTGCTCCAGTCAGTTCGGTTGATGTGGAGCGGTCTTTTTCCGTCTATAAACACATTCTCTCGGACCTTCGTCACAACTTCATTCAAGACAACCTTGAATTGTATATTTTTGTAAATATTAATTACGAAAAATCAGCAAATCTGTAAAGAAGATCCGCTTTTTTAAATGATTTGAAAACTGTTGCGTTCTTTAGTTAGTTAGGTACGTTTCATTAGGTACTTGAACGATCAAAAAGTTGAGATGAAAATCTGTTTCGAAAATTTTGTGAAAAAATTACGGGTACAGACCTAGTTGTGGAAAAAAAGTTGTAAAAAGTTCTGTTTTGAAACAGAATTTTGAAAATATTGTTCTGTTCTGTTTGTAAGTTACGATTTGAATGAAGTAAACGTTACTGAAAAAGTTGTTCTTGAAGAAAATCTATTTTGAAAATAAGTGAAAATATGGTGAAAAAGTGAGTTTTGAAAAAAATAGTTGCGAAAAAATTTGCTTGAAAATTATTTGAAAACTGTTGTGTTCCGTTTGTAAGTTACCTACGAATAATATAACCGTTGTAAAGTTGTAAATAGTAAAAAATAATGTTCCGTGAAAGCATCAATTTTATTACAAAACATTTAGGAAATGAGAGTTTCATTCAGATCATTCCTTATTGAAACTTACTGGTAGAGTGGTTTTTCCAAGTATTGAACTTAATTTCTCGAATTTCACAATATTTTTTGCATATTCCATTAGTTTTTACTGCATATTCTATGGCATATTCGGGGCATTTATGCTGCATAGAAATCCGGTCTTTACAGTAGTAACCTATAGGTACCTACTCTCAAAGAGTGTGCTTTAACTGAACCTGTTTGCAGCGTGAGCTTTTATTGGGAATAACTTTATCCTCTTATTCCTTCCAATTCTCGCTTGTTTGACCCTCTCTAATCGAGACTGCTCTCCTAACAATAAGATTTGAAATGTGTTTTTCCAGTTAGATTGGAAATTTGTCCCACTGTGATAAGGATGAGCTGCTCGATTGGTTAATTAGGTCAAATACTGTTATAACAGAACTCGCGGTGTTGCTTTGAGCTCAGGTGGAAATTGGATTTGAATTTTCGTCCCACGAAATATCTCATCACCTTCATGAAGATATCCTCCCCGAGAATGGGCGTCCAATGGAGTGCGTAACATGACTGTGTCGTGCTTTAGTTCGACTGTCAATGTATAATACATGCAATGAGCGTACCTACCACACCTTCGAGCATACCTGGATTATGATGTTCGAACTAAATTTTCCTGAGGTCTCCTGGCTGACTTCACATCCCAAGTCATTGAAGCTCATCTCCAGCTGGAAATCCGTGTCGCTGGCGACATCGGCGACGCAGGAATTGGGCCGACTCTTGTCGTAGACTTTTCCCCTGAACAGTTTGTTGCTCTTGATTTTAGCCGTCATGGAATTGGTGCCGCAGTGGACTGAGACGTTGTAGCATGACGTCAGGTGATAAGAAGAACCAGAGTCAGTGCCGACAGCTGCCGCGTTCCTCAGTTCGGGAAGGAACCGCGTGTTGTGTGAGAGCCGGCAAATCCCTGAATAAAATAAAATTATTATCTATAGTTCTTTCATGTATCTTGCAGTTCCATTTAATTCTAATGACTAAAAGTTGGTCTAAACATATTCTGTTCACTTTATAGGAAAATGTGAGAACTGTTGATTTATATAATCAAACGGAGTTCTATTTGGTTTTCAAAAGTGAGTTATATCTGCATGAGGGGTGTCTAGTGACAGGATGTGGCCAAAAAACGATAATGTAATTTCGAAGCGCTAACCACCCCGTGAAGTCACCGACCCCTTGGCTCGCCTGCGTGGAGTATTACGTACGAGGATGTGGAGACCGGGTGACCACATTTGAAATTGGCGCAAAATTTTTAATATTCGAGTTAGGGGATTGACAAAAATCACAATTCGTTGCAAACGTATAGACTAGATATGCTAAACAAACTTAGTTGTGGAACAGAATGTCCGCCCACGAATACGCATTCTTGGAGGCGCTCGCCGGAGTTCCTCACCACATTTTACTACACTTTCATTAGAATTTATGCAGTTTCACGCTTAATCGCATCCTCTAATTCGGGAAGGGTTCGTTCGTGGTTTGTCGACATAAACATTTGACCCATTTGATAAAATAAGAGAGAGAGCTGGCACGGGGGGGGGTCTCGCCAAGGCCGAGGTTATGCTAAACCTAGCGGGGCTATATGCGTATGATAAACCCGCAATACGCCTAGCAAGGTCCCCTGCCTCATAGACGTTGACAGCAGGGATATAAAAATTTTTATGTGATCTAGTAGACCCGAACTTCCATCTCGACTAGAAGGCAAGCACGCTATCCAGCTACTGGAGCCAGTTGAAACTTGCCGTTTAAACACATTATACCGGGTTCGGATGGTGGCCAGAACGAGGGTGATGGCGATAGTGACAATGTGGTTATTGTAAAGAATGTGTGTTTAGACTTACTCGAATTCACCTCAGGGAAATCGCCGCATCAGACTCACACAACTTTTCCACATTCCAGTTCACTTTATCCTTGACCAATAGTTTCCTAGTCGTTCCATTCCTTACCTTATCACACCCTTTGGACCATTAAATAATCAGCGAACCTACTGATAAATAATAATTACTCATAATCCAATACGATCATGCCCGACCAACACTTTGTAAACAAACGGAGGAAGGAGGCCCTCCTGTTGCTCGGCCACAGCCGCCAACACTGCCTTTGACCTGCCGTGAAAATTCCCTAAAAATGTTACCAACCTTTTGTTTTGCATTTGCCTTTCTTGTTATATTTATTTATTGTTTAAATAATGTTATCGTAATTTATTAGTAATTATGTGCTGATTTTTCCCAAATTGAGAACACAATGAGGGTGCCTCGACGCGAGTATTTTGTGGAATGCTGGTACATTTCGGCCAGGGGCGTTGCGTCCATAAGGCCACTTGGGCCACTACCCCGGCATCCAGAAACACAAAAAACTCCAAAAAAATGCCAACCATTTGTTCAGTTGGCATTCGAATTTCCCTCCGTATACTGTACCTAGCATTTTTCACGAAGTTCAACAGCTACTCGACAGAGTTCTCTCTCTCTGTCCCAACCTATGTCTGGCATGGCTGCGGCCAAGACAAGTAACTGGGAAGAAGAAGAAGACAGAGTTCTCTGGCTATGGATATTCGAGCATTTTATCGGAATGTAGCTATACTAATCGATGTCTTGCAATCGAAATCGAAACCTAATTTTCTGAAACTAACAGGTCCTGGGACCTGGTGTAGCCATGGTGACAGAGAAAAGTGGCCCGTCCGCGCAAGCTCAGTAGAGTAAAAATTTGGTTAGCTCCGCCCCTTTTGGGCCCGAGGCCCACATTTCCATCCAAAAATCGTTTGTGTTCACAATCGATTGGATTGTTTCAATTCATGTTGTTATCTGGATACGAGATGCTTGTCCTTCGATCTGTCCTCCCCTAAAAATTCTTATCTCACAAGGGCCAGAAAGAGAGAAGAAGAAGAAGAATTCTTATCACTTACGCCGTTCTGTTCCTGGGTTGAGTTTTCAATGTTCTGCTTACGTTTCGAATTTTGTATGTTTCCATTCGAGTTCCCAGGACAGATTTGGATTTGCGATAATTAAGTGCGTTGTGTCCTGTCTGTGGTCTTGTGGATTGATCGACGTCAACATACACAGATAAGTACCTGGCTTCTAGTCTGATTCTCCATCCAAGTAGGTACTGGCCGGCGGGTCATTACTTCGTTGTATTTTAGTCTAGTTCGTTGTTGTTTAGTTTATTTGCTTCTGTATTTTTGTAACACAGGAATTCGGTGGCTAACTTACAGTCGAAATTTTCGACGTTTTCCTACGAAGGTAGATAGAGTGATGATTAAAAGTTTAGGAAGAGATAGGCCTTCACTGAGTATTAGTCAGTATGAAGCTATAGAACTTTTAGCTTCTGGTAATCCCGGGTACTGGTCAGAACTATTGTGAACACAGTGCTTACATTCTGACTTGCTAAAAGCTGCGGTTGATTAAAATCCACCCATTTCTCATAAGAAGACTCCACTGTTGGAAAACATTTACATGTATTTTGTAGAAAAAGCTGTCAATTTGTGTTCCGGTTTGGTGGCCCACCATTTTCAGAGCCCACGCACCGCTACTGATTTCGGCAACAGGCTGTTACCATCAACAGGGAAACTTCCCTCCTGATTCTTCTTTTTTTTCGCCAGCGTCGGACATTAGGGGAAATAGCCCGAAAAAAACTTGTAACAATATTCAACAGATGGCATCACCGTCGAGGGCAAATTAATATTCGCTCTCAGTTCGTTAATAATTGACCGATTTTCAATCAGTAAACTGCATTGGATTCAGAATCAGCATAGAATTTCCGGAAATTGGTTCTGGTGTTCAAAATTTCAAAATTTGTACATCTGGATCACTGGCGTTCGAATTTGGATAATTTTTTCGGAAATCCCAATTACCCAAATTCTAGAGGGCTGTGTACTGATTACGACGGTTTTTTCAAATTTAAAATTGGACCACTAAAACCCCATCAATTATTGTCCAGACGGTGATGGGCGAGGGGGTTGGGGAGGAAGGCAGCTCTTGAATGGGGGTGGGCGGGTTCCCAGTCGGGCCCGAGGCCCCCCGCGGCGCTCAGGTACCTGACTTTTAATTCTCTTCCAACAATCGTTTCTACCCAGCTAACCATAATAAATTATTGTGTCTACCAAAACAGTCAGTTTTCCATTTATCATTTTCAATAATGAACCTTTGTAATTGAGCATGAAAAATTCCCCCCTCCCCCAACCAAATGTGATAGTTTCCGTTTCAAGGTATGTAGAATCCGAAAATAGAATAAGTAACGCTACAGATTATTATACAACGGTTTATTATTTGCCAGTATAGATGATCACTGTTTTCTGAACTCAATACCTACCTTTGTGCTTCCCACAAGAGAGCCCTAAATCGAGTAGGTACTGGATACAACCGTGCAATCACATTTCATAAATGTGCGGCGGAATGAAGAATTCTATAATTACTATTTGTATATATAATTTTTATTCTATAAATTATTTGCTGTTATTCGTGAAGCGTAGCTAACGTTTGTTCAGATTAGTAAACTAACTACCTATAAAAAAACCCAAAACAACCATCATTCTTCAAACAAAGTATCACGATACAACCAACTCGATTTCATACAGACATGCGTAATTATAATTAGGTGTTCCCTAGCAGTGATATCTGAGCCGGATTTATATCGTTTCATTCACGATCAGAAGTGTGACTGAAAGCCAGAGAGTGTGGGCTTTTCGTTGACCGAAAATTTGGATTTTTGGGTGCGTCACCCGATGGCTGGATTGAGAGTGAAAATTCAATCATTGAAATTAAATGCCCTCAATCAGCCAGCAAGTTGACGATAGCTGATGCTGCGTCAAGAAACAAATCATTCTTCATATCTCACAAAGATTTGAAATTGAAGAGAACCCATCCGTATTACTTTCAAGTCCAAGGGCAACTGCACATTGCGGGAGCCACTAAATGTTATTTCGTAGTGTGCACGGGCAAAGACTTGCACATCGAAGAAATTCCAATCGACGATGAGTTAAGGAATCAAAAGATGGAGAAAAAACTCATTTACTTTTACCATCACGCTCTGCTCCCTGAATTGGTAGATTCAAGATTGACGAGAAGCAGCCAAATTCGGGAGCCAGAAGTCTCTTTTGATGAGTTCTTATTACTCAGTTGATATTGTTACTCTTGTTATTTATTTCCGAAGAACCAAAGAAGTTATTAATTAATAAACTGAAATTGTAACAACTTCGTTGCTACGTTCATACCCCTTCTTTAGCAAATCTCACGTTTGCTCTATCATACTTTTTCGATTTATTAGAACATTATGTATGAACAACCTACCAAATTATTCCAATTGTCTTTCAGATTTGAAAATTTTAGGTGTGATCGTCCTGGAATAACGTCGATTTGAAAAAAATAAAAAATAAAAAATTAATGATTGCGCAGGCACTGCTGTAACGTCCTAATTATCAAGTACCTACCCGTTGTGTACAACAACACGTCAATATTTCGGTTTTTAAAGTAGGTAGGTGGTCTGAAAATTATCGATGTTGAATGAACAGGAATAAGGTGTATAAAGTTTGTGCGTCATGCACAGAGGCGTGCACCTCGTTGAACAGATTGGGGTACAATAAGATTTGAAATGATCATTTCAAACGGCCAAATAACCAATTATTACTCAACAGGTCAAATAAATATAACGATGCTATTAATTTTTAAGTGAACTTTGGTCAACTCAGGTTGTATGATACACGTGGGTATGGATTAGTTTATAAATCAATTGAGAAAGCATAATTATATACCTTCCACAGATTTGTACTTGATTCGAGATAACCGTCTGTGTCCATTCTTCGAAAGTACGTAGGTAGGTACCTTGGTTGCTTCAGAGAATATATACGGATTTGGAGGTTAAAACAGAGGTACCTAGAACTCGTCCCTAATGAATTACGTCCAACTGGCGTTGAACTTTGAATTCAGGTATTTGGGTAGTAATTTAATTTATTTTTTATTTGTAGTAGGCTATTTGCAGTTTCAGGCGTCTGACCTCGAAGTCACTAATTTTTGTTTAGGAAATCGTATATTCAATCGGTCGTCCAATTTGGTAGGTAGGTACTTATAATAGGATTCAAATGCAATCAGTTGAATTGGGAAGTGGGGAGAGGGAGGTACTTAGTTTAATTTTGGTGTACCTACCTAGGTAAGATCCTATACACTAATCAAATAAAAATAAATTACATTTATTAAAATAGGTAGGTACTAATAATGTTAAAAAGTAAAAATAAATTATAATGTAACTCAAGATCCTTGTTTCATTTATTTGATTATTTTTTATGTTATCATCCCTCCCATGACTGATGCATAAAAAATAGCTCACACTCTCGTGTAGTTTGGCACTTGGTCATGGATGGGCCCAAACAGTTTCATAGCAAATCTCGAACAGGGAGGAAGAAATCTAAAATTCTTGAATGGTGGGGCAAAAACTGTTCTCGGAAATGTCAGGTATCCAAGCTGCTCGGGCGGCGAAACCCCTCCGAAGGGGCCTGGGAAGCCGCCCACCCCCATTCAAGAGCTGCCTTCCTCCCCAACCCCCTCGCCCATCACCGTCTGGACAATAATTGATGGGGTTTTAGTGGTCCAATTTTAAATTTGAAAAAACCGACGTAATCAGTACACAGCCCTATAGAATTTGGGTAATTGGGATTTCGGAAAAAATTAGCCAAATTCGAACGCCAGTGATCCAGATGTACAAATTTTGAAATTTTGAACACCAGAACCAATTTCCGGAAATTCTATGCTGATTTTGAATCCAATGCAATTTACAGATTGAAAATCGTTCAATTATTAACGGAAGGAGAGCGAATATTAATTTAGCTCATTTTGGTGCTGCCACGTGGTGGCGGCTTTTGGAACTAGTCGTCGGGCTATTTCCCCTTAAAAACCCAGCCAAGAGCCAGCGTGTAAAAGTTATCCGTGTCCATCCGCGCTCTCATTCGAATTTCAGCAACTTCTCCCATTTGAGGTGACGGTATCCGTTGAGCTGTGCACTGGCAAACGCAGAGACGTCGGATCTCGGATCTTCTGTTACCCTGGTTCATTACTGAATGTTACCAACTGGACCTGGACAAGCCCTTGGTAACTTGCCACTGCAGGATCCTACTCTTGGTCCCAACAGCTTTCTGGTATGGTGCACATACACTTTTAAGTACCTACGGGTCAGTATATCTGCTGGCAACTTCACCATTGGATTCAATATCTGCTTCAGCCAAATTCAACCAAGTACCTGCTTCACTCCCACTCACATAATACCTGCCTTCTTCCACTCACCTACTACCTACCAGCACATCAGTTCCTTCAAATCATAATTTTTATCTTCAGTGTTCACTCTTTATTAATTATTTATTCTTGTTACCTAGGTTTTTTACATTGACAAAAACAATATATTTATTATTCAAGTGGCCACTATAGTAGGTAGGGAAAACCAACTGTTCGTATTTTAACAGGTAGGTATCATCACTCAGAGCCTTCCATTTGCCTCTCATTTTCTTCTAATAAAGTAAAATTATTAATTTTGTACTATTTGAAGACACCTTATCACATCTCATAACTGGTTGGAGCCTAGACACAGACCCTTATATTATACAGTCCACTAACCAGCATCGCCTTTGTCCAGTAGTCCGCCAAGTATTTTCATAGTAGTCCAGTATTTCCTGGGACTACTTACCTACCTAACTATACCTTTTGGCGAACAGAGTGCAGGAGCATAGCTGTACCAAAACCAGCCTGCCCTGAACACGCTGCAGTGGGTAATGGCAAATATGAGTATGCAGGATTTTTCGCAGAAAGGATAAGGTTGCAAAAATGTGTAAGAATTTCATAATTAAAACGAATGACTTTTACTAGCCGACCTACCCAGCCTAGCGGGAGCCGGGGCCGGGCTGGGCGGGAGCTGATAGTGATAATCGCGATCCTGTGATTATATTTTTTAAAAAACCTATCTAATACAATATACCTACAAAATTGATGAAATAATGGGAGGGAACGAGAAAAAAAAATCGACGCCAAATAACAGGAATCTCGACAGTTACCTACGTATATATAGCGACAAGTTTTATCTAAACCTTGTAATAAAACGGTTGGGAACGTAAGCTTTTAGCCCTAAAAATATGATAGAAAGTGACTGCTGCCCTACAGTGGTGTAGGACAGTACGTAGACGCTATAGAAAAAAAAGGAATATTTATAGGTTGCGGAAGTTGTACGAAATCGATAATTAAAACGAATGGAATGGAAAGGTTGTCCTTCGGTACTATCAGTTCCACGAATTGTCCCACAGGAGATAAAGACTCAACTGAGGAAATTAGTTGCTAACATTTTTTTCTCCCACCTTTTGTTCTTTTAACGATAACACGTCTCCAATATGAACCAGTTCAGTGTTTGACTTTGAAGTGGAATCATATCTGGCATTCTCTCGAAATCCGATACGTCGGGTCGACGTCCACGAACTCGCGAACAACTCTCTCGTCAAAATGAATAGTGTTTGTGAAAAGTGTTTAAATGTGATTCCCATCTCACTACTTGTATTCTGGAATGTAAATACTGCGGAAAAGAGTTTCAAATCCGACAACGTGCACGTTTTGAAAGACATGAAAATAAATGTGGAGAACTATCTCCAGTTAAAAAAAACTTAGACTAATGGGAAGGAAGTAGGAAGAATTAATCGAAAAAATAGGGTGAGGCATGTCTTATAATACCAAACAGCTTTTAAAAACCAACTGCAATCGTGGTTTATTCGAAATGATTCACTTTCTGATTTATCAAGTTTTCTGTCAAAAGTTGAAGATGTAAAAACTAAAATAAGAGAAGCTTTGAACGAATTTATATCGGTCAAGGTCAATTTAGTTGTGGAGTGTTGTACCTTTAAAAATGTGAACGGTGATGTACAAGACAAAGCTCTCAGAACAAGAAATAAGGCAATGCAGACTTATACAAACCTGAATGATGCTGTTATGAAATTTAATGAAAAATTGAAAAACGAAATGGAAGAGGCTCCATTGGAAAAAAGCGTGGTCTTTAAAATATATAGAGGGATTTCTTTTAAGAATTAATAAAAATAATCTTCTAAAGGTCGCTAACATCCGCCTTCCGACTCAAATCGAAAGCAAAAACGCTGTAAATTATTATACAACGGTTTATTATTTACCTGTATAGATGCCCCTTCTGCGTAGATCACGGTTTTCTGTGGTCAATACCTACCTTCGTGCTTCCCCCAGGGAAGCCCTAAATCAAGTACTGGAGCCGGCCCAGGAATTACAGTTTCATGAAACATGGAAAACGGTACCTCACAAGCTCATGTTCTCTAAAACCTTGAAAATTCCTATTTGGTCATCTTGTCCACCATCTCCCGATTCCCAAATGGGGAATCCATTTTGATGACAACTTCCTACAGTTCTTAATATCTAAATGGTTATTATTTTATAGAAATATATGCAGTGATTGGATTCTGGTCGGGGACCTACTAGGTACTATCTTTTTCAAAATGCGCGTGTTATTTTTTTGTAACGTTAGATGCAGGGTGGCCGAGTGGACACTAAAAGGCGCTAGGTTCCTTGTCTCCAGAGAGATGAAGGTTCCTTGCGACCGGAGTTCAAACCTCGGCCAGTGGGCCAGGTATAAGCGTAAATACACTGCCAAGGTGATGGCACAGGAGCTTCCTCGTCACAATCTGAGTGACCCATTATAAAATAGAACAGACTCGGAAGCAAAATAACAACATTACATTACATTACATTACATTACATTACATAACATTACATAACATTACATAACATTACTTACATAACGTGAAATATACATATTACATAACATTACATAACATTACATGAAATATACATATTACATAACATTACGTCCATAATACATTACGTCCATTATACATATATGCGAAAGTTATGCGTGTTTGAAAAATTTCACATTAGCGCATGCGCAGGGCGAACCGCTGGCTCTATCATGTTGAAATTTATATGGGACCTCAATGGGCCCTACCCGCTTAATCCCTGAGGATTACATTGAAATTGGGTGAAATCTTTGGTTACTACAGCTGTAACAAGGAAATTGAATCTATTTCACGCCAGCGCATGCGCAGAGCGCACCGAGGGTCCGATCATGCTGAAATTCATACTGGAACTCACTAGGCCTTGTCCAAACAACCCTTGAAAATTTGAGCGAAATTGAATCAACATTGTGAAAGTTATGCGTGTTTGTTGAATTTAACGTTAGCGCATGCGCAGGGCGTACCGCTGGATCAATCATGTTGAAATTTGTATGGGACCTCAAGGGGCCGTATCCGCACCACCCCTCAAAATTTGAGCTGAATCAATTCAAAATCGTGGAAGTTATGGCTGTAACAAGGAAATGCGGACAGACAGACTCACAGACTCACAGACCCACAGACCGACAGACACAGAACCAAATTTGTTCAGTAGGCTTTGAAACGCAAAATGCAAGTGGAAATTTTGATTTCTGAAGACAAAAATTTTTTGGCTCACGAAAGTGAACACAAGGCTTCCGCTGCTTCGCAGACTCGGAAGCAAAAACTTGCATGTACTTTCATATCCTGGCAGCTTAGCCTCTTCACCACTCATACAATCAAAGATCAAGTGAAGCATAAAACAGTTGGATTATATAATCAATAAAAAGTTCAAGCCTCGAGATTTAGTAACCCACTGGCCAGTAGTGACACACGAAATGGGTTAACACAGACTCAATTACTGTTATTATATATGTGTATAACTCAATCGGCAATAAGGAGGGCATGTACACAAATTGCTCCACCGGTTCAATTAATGCATCCAACAAAATGGCGATTATGTTGAGAAATTAGGTAAATGTTCAGTTAAAAAATTGTACTCTAGGGGGGGCCTAAATTCATGTCCCGATGTCAGAATCCATTTTTACCCCGTTCTAGGTGGAGTGGGGATGAAGAATCGCACACACAAGACACACAAGACACACACACACACACACACACACACACACACACACACACACACACACACACACACACACACACACACACACACACACACACACACGCACGCACGCACGCACGCACGCACGCACGCACGCACGCACGCACACACACACACACACACACACACACACACACACACACACACACACACACACACACACACACACACACACACACACACACACACACACACACACACACACACACACACACACACACACACACACACACACACACACATATATATATATATATATATATATATATATATATATATATATACAACGGTGAGTTCCCCTACACAAGTTTTTCATGACCTCAGTACCCACCGGCGTATTAAATAAAACAACTCCGATATTCGAGTAGTTTGGCGGGGATCAACTAAAGAAAATGTCCTCCTCTCCAATGAATATGTTTAACGGTTTCTGAGGACATCATTTTTGATTTTCATCGCACCTGTCATGGAGCCCTCGTATGGTCGCTAAAGAAACGCCGGTCTTTTCAGCGTAGAAGTGTCGCATGTTATCCACTCAGCCAGGGCTAGTAGGTACGTTATAAATTGCCACCAACGGGATTCGGGTAGCTTGGTGAGTGAAGCCCGAAAGAAAAATTGACAATGTGTTGTTGAGGTGGAATTACTGTGAGAGGTGTATTTCAGATGACCGAAAACCTTCAAGAGGTCAAAGGACCAACACCACGGAAACGTTCCAAGGTGTCGGATCCCCACAATTCCTCAGGCAACGCGGGGGAAACAGGACCCCCGCGTCAATCCCCTCAATGCCGAACGTTACATTAGTAGGAAAGAGGCAAGGCGGGGGATCGAAATACACCCCTGGGTGTATTCAGATCGGGCTGCCGAGCTTCGGATCACAGCTAGGGCCCAAGTGGAGCCTGTGTGAGAAAGAACGACGATTTTAGACCAAAATTTAAGGTCAATTTAAGGCTGAAACTTGGTTAGAACTTCGACTCTTCGCTCGTTGGTCAAAATCGATTTCATATTCGGTCATCTCATCCTAGAAAACATGGAAAAGGATATCTTACAACCTCATATCACTAAAACACCAAAAAAAAACCATTTTACACCTCTTTTTTCACCCATAACACCCCTGGGTATATTCCGATCGGGCTGCAAAGTTTCGGGACACAACTAGGGCTTAAGTGGAGCCTGTGTGCGAAAGAACCAATTTTTTATACCAAAAATAAAGTAGATATGGATGATACGGCGGACGGCCTACGGCTGATGGCGGACAGAACCCCATCCTTGGAATCTAAGCACCCTTTATCAATCTTTTTGGTTTATTATTCTGTGAATAATACACCTATGTAATCGCTCAGCAAAAAATTTTTGTAACACCCCTTCAAAATTTGTTCTTTTACGTTTCAAGGTGAGTAGATTCCAAAAATGCAATATCCGTCCGCCGTCCGCTGTCCGCCGTACGCTGTCCGCCGTATCACGTGTACCGGCTTCATTTTCGGTCTAAAAAATTCGTTCTTTCCCGCATATGCTCCATTTGGGCCCTAGTTGTGTCCCGAAACTTTGCAGCCCGATCGGAATATACCGAGGGGTGTTATGAGTGAAAATTTGTATAAAAATAGGTACTTTTGTGTTTTAGTAAAATGCTAGTAACATGAGCGTTTGACGGATCGTTTTCCATGTTTTTTGGGACAAGAAGACCAAATATGAAGTCAATTTCGACCAAAGTGTGGAAAATTAAGGTTCTACCAATGGGTCTGATCTCAAAATCGACTTTTTATGAGACAAAAACCTGGGAAATTGTCTGAAATCACCATCAATTTGTATAATAACACTAGAAAAAGTGTCAACAGGCGATTCAAGACAATTAAATGGTACTAACAGTGATCAAAGATAATTTGAGAAAAAAACATAAAAAAAAGCGTACCTAATCCGTGTTTTGGGTCCAAAATTGGTGGAAACAACCAGAAATATCTATTTAAACTGTTTCACACGAAGGAAACAATAAATGAACAGCCAAACAAGCACTGCAAGCAAGCAAGCAAGCAAGCTGCAAGGACTTTGCAGCGTTTTATTTTTGAGGGGGATTTGAAATTTTTTTTGCTGAGCGGATACATAGGTGTATTATTCAAAGAATAATAAATCAAAATATTTAACTGTATAGATGCCTCTTCTCCCTAGATCACTGTTTTCTGTGGTCACTGCCTACCCTCGTGCTTCCCCCAGGGAAGCCCTAAATCGAGTACTGGAGCCGGCCCAGGAATTACAGTTTCATAAAAATGTGCAGGATTCAAGAATTCAATAATCAATTATTTGTTTTTATTCACGAAGCATAACGCTTGTTCAACTTACAAAAGTATCTATCAACAAAATCCAAAAGAGCCATCATTCTTCAAATACAATAATATCAAGGAACAACCAGCTCGCCTTAATACAGCCATCCGTGATTATAATCAGGTGTTCCCTAGCAATGATATCCAGGCCGGACTTATAACGTTTCACTCACGATCATGTTGACAACATTTTGGCTGGAGGTCTCTCAAAAAATTCTTCAGTTCAAGATCCAGTTAAAAATTTAAAAAAAACATACCCTTCTATTGGAAGTTTTCGAGCTACGGCGTTCTGAAAAATTTCAACCGCTATTTTTCCCCCCTTAGAGATGACTGACAGTAACGCCAATCTTCGCGGACCAACTAGACCCCAAACGGGACCTACAAACCAAATTTCATTAATTTTGGTCCCCGGCAGCTAGGAAGAGTGCGAAGTAAGGCGTGCGGCGAGTTGAAACGGAAACCAGCAAATTTTGAGGGGGGGGGGGGGGATCTGAACGCGACGTCATATGAGCGAAAACTGAAGAAATTGTGCTGTTCCCGCAGGTTTCTAAGCAGGCCGCTGGCCTGTCCAAATCTTTCTGTTTTTGCACCGATAAACTGTGCAGAGACCTCAGTTAATCAGACAGTTCGGACAGTTCTGTCAAGTCCGTGGCCGGGGCACGTACGTTTAGGTTCGCGTCTCCGTTCTCCTGAGAAAAAAAACTGAGCGAAGTGAGAGCAAAACTGAGGGGGAAACTGAAGTAGCCCACACACCTTCAGTTCAGATAACTGTACAGTTGTTTACTCAGTTATTTGCACAGATAAACTGTGCAGTTATACTGAGCGTGTACAAGCTTTACACAGCTTTACACTGGAGACGGCAAGTAAGATCTAAAACTGCCAATGAGATAATAAGATTATAATAAACCTATAATTATCAAAGTGAGTTTAGCATTCCATGGTTTGTGAACCTCTGATTTACCTTGACTGAAATCGTAACTCCGGCAATGGAACTCGGTGGAGTTGATGCAGAGTTCCTTGCAGGTCTGTAGATCGGGCACCTGTTCATAGATGCTGTCCGGGCTGCTCAGAGCTTTGCCGATGATTTCAGTGAAGTGGCAGAGGCCCCGCATTGGTCGATCGCAGTTGGATTCGATATATTCGACTTCCATTGCTTCGCTCCTCAGCTGCATCTCCTCAGACACTGCGAATCTGTCCATCGAGCTCAACGCGCACTCCCGCCTTTCCTTGTAGAAATTAGCGGCCCTGAAAACAATAAAATGTACTTAGCTCGTATGCAACTGTATATCATGAGATCATGAGACAGGAATTGTTGATATCAGCCAGACTAAAGATTTATTCCTAGCTGACTGACTAGAAATTAGCTGATGAGAGACAGGAGCTCAACACATCCCACATTTAAAACCAAATTTAATGGGGGTGTTACATTTCGAAGGGAGCATTATGATGAGTCACGTCTCGGCAAATCCAGTTAGCTCACTTTAGTTTGTTGTTTTCGTAGTTGATTTCCCTTGTTTATTCAACGAACTTGGGTTCGGACGCCCTTCAGAATTAAGCTGGTGCTAAGTTACAAGGAACAAGACTAGGTCACGTCCATTAAAATCTATTGAAGTTGTGGCAACACTAAGTTCACATCTTAGTAGATATAATAAGGTGAATCTGGAACAGCCTTGAACTAGATAAGGGAAGGTGAAGGGATGTGTTGCGGGGGCATAGCGTTTACGTTGACAGATGCAGGGCTATAAACAAATTTGTGTGAGATCTGGTAGTCTCAACACTCGACCTCTCGATTGGAAGTGAGCATGCTATCCATTAGGATAATAGAGCCAGTTGAGAAGGGTATTTTAAAAACATGATTATACGTGGGTAGGTTGTTGACCAGAACACGGGTGATAGCTGTTCTTGTCGTTTTAAAGAGATAATAATACGCATATGGAGGATTGTTCTTAGAAAGGATCAGGACCCTACCACAATTTAAATGTCGGTTTTGGTTTTGGCCGATTATAGCGCACTTTTGGCAATTTGTTTTGACAAGAGGTAGGGTGTTGACTTATTCGAATCTGGAGTTTTTATATTGGAGGAGCAGGAGAGCTGACCTTTCTTCGACTCTTGATAAATATCGTAGAGAGATAATAATGGCAAATATGCGTATGTAAGACACATGAGGTTACCCGTGAGAAGGTTGCTCGTGAATAACACTAACTATCCAGGCATAACATCCGACATGAAGGCGTATGCAAGCTTCAGTAAATCGACTGTGGACAGGCTTCATTAGGCCGGACGGATGATGAAGCCCACCACAGCAATGAACCAATGTGTGGATTCTAACAGCGGAACGTTTTCAGCATGCATAGAATTAAACACATTAATGGGATACGTGGAAGATTATCATCAAGTCTTGGTAAATGTTCGAATGGAGCTCGTACTCAACAGATCAGAATCGGATGCTAACATGATTATTCTGCATTTGCCAGTGGCAGCTGGCACTCTCTCAGCCGGCTCACCTGAACTTTCTATCAAAAAGATAGTATGGCATATTCCGTACGTGACGCCTTCCGATAGTGAAAAACTGCAGTTACCATCGATACTTGAGAAACATGAGCCTATTACTACGGGATTCCGAAGTTGGAACTTGACCGTCTACCCAACCATACCAACGAACAAGGAGATTTCATGGACATTGAAAAATAGTACTGATGTTGAAAAGCCTAGATACATCATCTTTGGATTAAAAACTAATTTACTGAAAAATGCTGAAAAAAAGTGACACTTTTCAAACAGTGCAATGACGAACTTTCGACTTCATATTGGATCCCAGATATTTCCTTACATTAGGATGAATATTGATTTCTCCTCTAAACGTGTGCCAATACTGTATCAAATGTGTGCAGATTTTCAACGATCATAATACACTAAGGATTGGTCCGAGCCCATGTTAACTCATGATGAATTCATAAAACTTGCACCAATCGTTGTGACCGATTGCAGTCATCAGGTTGAATCAAGTACTAGGAACAATGTAGTGGACATTCACATAGATTTTGAGACTAAGGAAGAAATACCGGCCAACAACTCTGCCTGCTGCTTGATGCTACAGGATACAAACATTACACACTCACTATTGTCCGGTATTGTTCGACGTGGAATGTAATTTATATTAACGGCACCTACAAATGTAATACATATTATATGAATTTATTACTGACCATTTTCATTCTTTCTTTTATCTTCTCTATTTATGCGAGTGTTGTAAAATAATGAAGTTAGTTGAGACAATGCGTTTCTTGAAGCAACACGTAAGGCTGAAGATTAGCGATGAAGCCGAGGAGGAAAAACAAGAAATGGGTTATAGTGATGAATCTTATTTACCTCATGGTTCATTGTTTGGGAAAAATCCGATAAGAGGACTTATTTGCGGGCCATCTGGTTCTGGAAAATCGTGCACCATTCTTTCTTTGCTATTACACCCAAATGGATTGAGGTTTGAAAATGTCTACTTGTTTTCGCGAACGTTGATTCAGGAAAAGTATCAATTTTTAAGAGGAGTTTTGGAACCACTTGCACCTGACATTGGATATTACGCTTATGGTTCGTCAACGGAGGACGGACAAGTAGAACTATTGAGGCCATTTATTACCAATAAACTTTACTTGAATTTTAAAGTTAATTATTAATTATTATTAGTATTTTTATTATCTTGTTGTAGGTTACAAGGCTGAATATGGATAATTTATCCTAAACCGGTACCTAATAAAAGAAATACAGTAAAACACCATTATTACGCCATTGAAGGGGATATGAGAAAATGGCCTTTTAAGCGGTATGGCACTTTATGTGAGATCCCGTATAGCAGTTACGCCAAAAAGTGTTTTAAGCAGGATTTAATAATAAAATAAAACACAACATCTTCGCATTATTGCGCGTCATTTATTGAAGTGGTGTTAAAAAACAAGTTTCCACGTCCTACTCTCAAACACGACCGATTATAGGCTGCGCCTTGTGCCGTTATTTATCAACTTGACTCACGATATCAACAACAATAAGTTGAGGATTAGCCTCTAGATTCATACTTACAGCCCGAGTGATTAGTTTGCTTACATCTCATGCCAACAGATGCCGTCGGCATCTACATTGGTGAGGGGCCCGCGTACTAAACGGGATTTTTACGCCAAGGGACCGGACGACAATGGCGTACTAAGTGGGATAGCGTACTAAGCGGGGTTTTACTGTATCACCAAACGGAAGCAGTAATTTTCTCCAACTCTCCTGATTGAAGGCATTATAAAATTTTCATCAGAAATTTCTATATTACCTTCTATAGGTATATGCTATAAATTCTAAAATAGGTACCATATATCACTGATAGAACATTATAAATTTTCAACTCAACCATTCCAGAATACCTACTAAGTGGTGAACAAAACCATACGGTACTAACTAAAAGTCTCCGAAGTTGATTATTTCTCTCGTTGGTCAAGTGATCAAACCGCACACAACAAAGGCTGAGACGGTCACGACTCTGACCATGTTGCGATAGACTGAACAAAATAACCGTTTCAGGTATGTGTGCCATATACGGGATTACGAAGTAAATTGATGCCAGGTCCGGGCCGTACGGCCACGGGCTCATCCTGCGACTTTACTCGGTCCAGTTTGTCGCCGATCAAGATCTTGTTCTGGGTCGTTTGCAGACTAATGAGACACTCTCTGTTGTGCGATACGTTCATCTCTCTTTTTCTATTGGATCTATAATTATCTATAGTTGTGCTATTAGTAAGTTGTAGCCTGCCGTATAAATCACCTGTGAAGCCTACACCAACCCGGCATAGAAGGAAGTGAACGTATAGAACATAAAAGGATCTATGCAACGTGTAAAATGTATGCAACACTTCCATATACATATATTAATAAAATCGCGATGGGGTACGCAAATGTGTCACCAAAACTGTTTATATTATTATTTAATGAAACTAGATTCCATTCTGAGAACTTTGACACCAACCGCTCTGTCCTACGATTAGTGGTTCTTTTGCTTCCTCACTACCAAAGGTAGGGAAGCCTTGTATTCGTTATTGAGTTGAAAAAATTTATATCCATCCCGTTTAGAGGCCACATCAGAAAGTGGCTGCGACCACCATTCGACTCTGCTAATGCTTATATCCACGGACCGGTAGGGGATAGGCAGCAGAGAGCTGCACACCCAGATACCTGCACTAAGGCCCAACAGGCCAGGCAATGTCCGCACGCAGCTCTTTGAGGACACTAGTGAGCAACAGCAACAGTCAGCACGACTCGACCGTCGGATTGCCAGAGCACAGCGGCTTCATAGCACCACCGATGGAGTGGAATTGGTGAGATCACGGGGCACCAGAGCCAGCACCTCATGGATCAGAAACCCGTCGGCAAGAATGCATGGCTGGAAATCCCTAGGTCTGGTGAAAGTTCACTCTGGTTCAAAGAAAAACGGAGTTATTGAAAAATAGTCTATTTCCACTAATACACAAAAAACGCAAAAAACACTGTTATACCGGTTTCGGTGATCAAACCATCGTCAGTAACACACAATAACTGACGATGGTTTGATCACCGAAACCGGTATAACAGTGTTTTTTGCGTTTTTTGTGTATTAGTGGAAATAGACTTGTGATGAATTTAGAATTTTGTTCATCACGGTGGCGTGAAGGAGAAAAGTCGCAGGCGGCGGTAGTCCACCGATCATCTACGACTTTGGGAGGAGATGGAGGTGAGCGAGGGAATTTACCTAGGCGGCGGTAATCCACCGATCATCTAGGTGAGAAGGTGCTTGTCTAGGCGGCGGTAGTCCACCGAGCATCTAGACAAGAGGGAGAAGGTAAATTCTCAGGCGGCGGTAATCCACCGATCATCTGAGAGGAGGAGCAAGGTAGAGGAGAGAAGAGAGAGCTAGTTAGAGGAAGTGTCGAATGAAGCTAAAGCCCCAGGATCCAGGGTTATATAGGAACTGGAGGCCTCTCCCTCCAACTCCCTGTGGGGAGTTGGTAGTGGGGCTCCAGGTTGTGTTCCCTGGGTTCTGTGGCCTGTCTCCCCACTCAGTTGTTTATTAACGGAAAGTAAGTTTTACATGAGGATATTGGTGAGAGCTTAAAGTTACTGGTGGAGTGTTCCCGGGAGGGACTCACGACAGAGGTCCCCCCAGTTCGAACCAATGTTTGAGGAGCTGAAGGCGCAAGGTGACAGAGGCTGAGGGCTACGGCAAACAAAAGTGGAGCTGAAGGCGCAAGGTGACAGAGGCTGAGGGCGACGGCAAACAGAAGTGGAGCTGAAGGCGCAAGGTGACAGAGGCTGAGGGCCGATGCAAACAAATGGTGGTGCTGAAGGCAAAAATGTGACAGGGGTTGACTTAATCCTAAAAATCAGTAACATAAGTAGTAGTATAGGCATTGGAATGTACAAGTAGTCTAAGTAGTATAAGTAGGATAAGGAGCATTTACAAAGTTTGGAAGTTACAAGTAGTAGAAGTATGGGTAAGTAGTATTTACAATAGTATAGTTGAATAGTGTAGTTGAATAGAATAGTATAGTTGAATAGTATAGTTGAATAGTATAGTTGAATATTTACAATAGTGTAGTTGAATAGCGTAGTTGAATAGCATGGTTGAATATTTACAATAGTATAGTGGACTAATATTTACAAGGTTGGATAGTATTTACAAATTTGAATAGTATTTACAAAGGGGAACAGAGTTGGGTACAAATATGGGGTGTGGAAGTCCGCCGTTCCCTGGGTGTGGAGAGTGTGTGGTGTAATGTAGTGAGTGTGTTGTAATGCTGTGGGTGTAATGTAGTGAAGTGTGGGGGTGGCTCGGCGAGGTGGCTGCTGTGCTGAGGCGGCCACGGCGGGGCTGTGAGATTCGGTACAGAGCGGGTGGGTAAATAGTACACAAGCACTGTCCCGAGATCTCAAGGCCCCGCCGTGATTGCTCAGAGCGGGGCGGAGGACTTGGCCGCCGGGACGCGGGGAATGCGGGGACGCTCCCTCTGTCCGTTTCGCCGCCCGGGCCGTTTCGTCCCGGCGGAAACTATCGTGGACATCCCCGGCGGTGTTGGGGGGGGAGGGGGTGTTGTGGGCTTGATGGGTTGGGGTGTTGGTGGGGGGAATTTGAAATTGGGGGGTCGAAAATTGAAAATTGGGGGGTGGCAAGAGGGGGCTGAAATTGGGGGGGCGGTGGTTTGTTGAAGACAGGGGGTTTGTTGATTTGAAGGGACGTTGGGGGTGGCATGAGTTGCGCGAGGCGGAACTCGTGGAGAAGGGGGGTCATTAAAGGGTCGATGGGGGTGTAGGGAGGGTGTACCCCGGTGGCTTGTGCTGCGCGAAATTCGCGCAGTATACGCCACTGGGGGTACTTCCACCGCCGGGGCCGGGGAGGTAATCCGGTGATCCTTAGCGGGACGAACGGAAGCGATGCAGTTGGCCCGGGCGAAGGGGGTAGGGGGGATAGCGGGTCCGGGACGAAAACGTCCCGGAGTATAGCCGCCATTTCCGGATCCGAATCGAAATCCGGAAACGGCGACGGGGGTGACAGGTGAGGTTGGGAGACGTGTTGCATGGCAAACGGACGGCGGGAGACTGATGGCTGATGTAGGTTGAGGGAGCACAGGGGCGGACTTGCAGCGGGCTAACGGGACAGTGTGGGGTTTCCCGTCCATTAGCAGGGTCGCGGTGGTCGGTGTTGTGCGGATGACTTGAAAGGGCCCGGCATAAAGGGGCTGAAAGGTTTTATGCATGCCGGGCTCTTTCAAGTACATGTGAGTGGCGGTGTAAAAGCGTTTGGGGTAAGTGGTGTCGTTTGTCGGTGTTGAAGTGTGGAGCGGTTCCCTGTTAATGGACGGGGTGTTGTGTGGAGGGAAAATGTCGGCCGGTAAACGGAGAGGGTCTCGAAAAGCGTGTTGTGCGGGACTTGTGTTGTCTGAAGGACGGGCGGAAGTACGAAGGCTGAGTAATACATAGGGGAGGGTTTTGGTCCATGAGGGGGATGTGGCTGATGTGGAGATGGCTTGTTTAAGGACCGAGTGCCACCGCTCTATTTTCCCGTTGGATTGGGGGTGATAAGGAGTGGTGCGGATTTTTTGGATCCCGAGGGAACGGAGGAGATCTGAAAAGTGGGCGGACTCGAACTGCCTCCCTTGATCGACCGTGATTGTTCGCGGACAACCGTAGCGGCTAACCCATTGGTTGAGGAAAGCCGTTGCGACGGTGTCCGCGGTGATGTGGGTGAGGGGAATGCACTCAACCCAGTTGGTGGCACGGTCGATCATCGTGAGGCAGTATTTCTTCCCCTCAGAGGGGGGAAGAGGTCCGACCAGATCGAGGTGAACGTGTTCCCACGGGAGGGAATCGGGAATGGGTTGAGGAGGTACATGGGGGTGAGCCGAGACCTTAAATTGCTGGCACTTCTGGCACCCTAGAACCCAGGTACGAATATCTGTATTCATGTGGGGCCAGAAGTACCGGGTTTTGATGAGGTCTCGGCTTGCCCGGATGCCGGGATGGTGGAGGGAGTGGTAGTGGAGGAAGAGTTGCCGCCTGAGGTCGGGTGGGACGTAAGGGCGCGGTGAGTCGGCCGTTACGTCACACCAGAGCTCAAGGGGCGGCAGCTGTTGGAGTTTGGAGGCGGAGATGAGGTTGGAGAGGGCTGGGTCGGATTCGGGTTGTTGGTGTGACTTTAGGGTTTGTGGGGAAGGGAAAGGCAGTAGCTCCGCCACCGGCGCGGGGGTGGGGCGTGAGAGTGCGTCTGCCACGCAGTTGTCGGCCCCCGGCAAATATCGAATATCGGACGTAAACTGTCCGATAAATTCGAGTTGCCGGAGGCGACGTGGGGAGGCGGATTTGCGATTTTGGAGGAGGGCATGTGTGAGGGGTTTATGATCAGTGATGACAGAGAACTGCCTGCCCTCCACGAAGTCACGGAAGTGTTTGATGGCTTCGTGGATGGCGAGGAGTTCTCTGTCAAAGGTCGAGTAATTTTTTTGGGTTGGGGACAGAGTTTTTGAAAAGAAACCGAGGGGTTGGGGGGTGGCGCCGGTGTGTTGGTGGAGCACTGCCCCGATGGCCCAGTCGGACGCATCGGTTGTGATGGAGAGGGGAGCGTGGGGGTCGGGATGGGCTAATAGAGCGGCGTCCACTAGGTCCTTTTTACAAGTTTGGAAGGCGGTTGTAAGGGCGGGGGTCCAGGTTATGGGGCGGTTATCGTTCTTTTTGGCCGGTTGTGGGATAGCGTGTATGAGGGGTTGTTGGTGTTGTGCAGCGTGTTTGATGTGTCTACGATAAAAGTTTAACATACCCAGGAAACGGCGAAGTTCTGAGACAGTGTGGGGCTGGGGAAAATCCGTGAGAGCGTGGACCTTGTCCGGGAGAGGCTTGATCCCGTCGGAGGAGACTTGGTGGCCGAGGCAGCGGACGGAGGGCTGGGCGAGGACGCATTTTTCTGTGTTGATGTTGAGTCCCTCGGCAGAGAAGATGTCTAGAATTTGCTTTAGGTGTGTCAGATGTTCTTGTGGGTTTCGGGAGGCGATCAGGATGTCATCCAAAAAGCAAAACACAAATGGTAGTCCCCGCAGGATATTATCCATGTATCGTTGCCATGTCTGGGCCGCGTTTCTGAGGCCGAAACCCATTTTGATATATTCAAAAAGGCCGAAAGGCCTTAAGATGGCGGCTTTAGGTATGTCGGGCGGGTTGATATTAATGTGGTGGAAGGCTCTGGAGATGTCGAGGGTTGAAAAAATAGTCGTGTTGTGGAGGTGGGAGGAGAAATCCCGGAGGTGGGGGACGTTATAGAGGTCTGGTGTAGTCTTGGCGTTAAGGCGGCGGTAATCGCCGCAGGGGCGGATATCCCCGTTGGGCTTCTGCACGATGTGTAGCGGTGAAGCCCAAGGGGATTTTGAGGGGCGGATAATGCCATCCGCAATGAGCCTGTCAAAGTGCCGCCGGGCTTGGGACAGTTGGAGCGGGTGGAGGCGGCGGGCTTTGGCGGAGATTGGGGGGCCAGAGGTTTCGATAAAGTGTTGGATTTGGGAGATATGTGCTGAGGGGCGGCGCTGGGGTTTGTAGTGGAGGAGGAGGGCTTCGAACTCGGTCAGTGGGCGGTCGACCGTATGGATGAAACCGGGGATCGGTTTCTGGGTGGAGGGGTCGATCAGGCGCGCGTTACGGACGTCAACCTGGAGGCCGAAATAAGCGAGGAAGTCGGCCCCCAGGATTGCCTTCTCCACGTCCGCCACGGTAAATTCCCACTCGTACGCGAGCCCGCTCATGTGGATGGATGAGCGGTACATCCCGTACGAGGGGATGGTGGTACCGTTGGTGGCGTAGAGAAGTTGCCGGTAACAACGCGCCTGTCGCCTGAGGATGTTGTTCGGGAAAATAGACAGCGCCGCCCCTGTGTCGACGAGGAACGGGACGTTGGTTTTTGCGCACTTTAGGAAGAGACGCTGGTGAGCTGGGGTGGAGTGCGGCAAAATGGCGGAGGCGGTGGGGTTTGGTGGCTGGGAGGGGCTTGGGCCGTCCGAGGTGATGGGCGGCTGCGTCGGTGGTGGGTGGTCCCCTGCGAAGGAGACGTGGGGTTGACCTTTGCCGTTCCGGAGAGGGGGAACGGTAGCGTCGGCTGGGGGGCTGGTCACCTTGGTGGCGGGTGAGAAGGTGTCGTTCCGGGGAGGGGGAACGTTAGCGGCGGCGCGAGTGGCAGCCGGGAGGGTGGTCGCCCTGTTGTGGGGCGTGGAGGGGCCGTTCTGGGGTGGGGGAACGGTAGCGGCGGCGTGAGTGGCGGCCGGAAGGGTGGCAGCCCTGGAGGCGGGCGTGGAGGGGCCGTTCCGGGGTGGGGGAACGGTAGCGGCGGCGTGAGTGGCGGCCGGAAGAGTGGCTGCCCTGGAGGCGGGCGTGGAGGGGCCGTTCCGAGGTGGGGGAACGGTTGATGGCGGGGTGAGGGGTTTGGCGGCGCTGGCAGGCGCGGTCGGGATGTTGGCAGCCGTGGCGGCGGCGTAGGAGGGGTAACGTGGCTTGGTGGTGGTGGTGTGAATGCGGGCGGGGAGGGGTTGGTTGTGGTCCCCCCCGTGTTGGCGAGGAGGGGGGCCCGCCGGATTTACCGGCGGGCGTCCGCGTTTCCCTGCTTGGAGGGGAAGGAGCAGGGGGGTTGGCATTTCCGGGCCTCCCCACCGAAGTTAACATGATAAAAACATCGGTGGGGGGGGGTCCGCTGGGAGGTAGGCAGCCCTGGTGGGGCGAATGGTGGTGGAGGAGGTCGCCGCGGCTGGAGACTTTCCCCTGCGTTGCTGAGGGGGGGAAGCGGTGCGGTGTTCGGGCGAGCGCTGGCGTCGGTGGTCGATAGAGGGGGTCGGCCGGCGCTCGGTGGAGAGGGAGTGGCGCCGGTGGAGGGAGGGGGGCCGGCGGCGCTCTCGTGACGGCGTCCGGTACCGCCGCGGGGTGGAGGTGCGGGGTGCGTTGACTTCAGTGACGCCGGCGGCTGCGGTGAGGTCGTGTACTGTATCGGCGAGTCGTAAGAGGGGCTCATCCGGGCCGTCGAGGTGGCTGGCGAGCGCCATCTGCATGGGGTAGGGAAGGGCTCGCAGCCAGAAGGTCCGTGCGATGTCGGCTGTCATTACGTCTTGCAGCTGATGACGCAGACGGCTGTAGAGGTGGGAGGGCTTCAGGTCGCCGAGGTGCTGCGGTTGTGAGAGCGCTGCGACACGTGCGATCTTCGACGGTTGGTATAGGGTGACGAGGCGGTTGCGGAGGTCGTCGTATGCGGCTGCGGCGTCGGGAGAGATGTCCGACGTCTGTAGGAGAATTTCGTACGGCAGCAGGGATATGATGCGGGAGTAGCGGGTCCTCTGGCTGTGGATGTTAGCGGCAGAAAACGCAGCGTCAACCTGGAAGAACCAGAGAGCGGGGTCGTGTGAATAAAACGGGGGAAGCGACAAAGGGAATGACGCCGAGGCCGTCGTGACGTCGGCGGCGGCGTGTGCAGCGGCCGCAGCGGCGGCGGTAGCGGCGGCTGCGGATGCGGATGAGCCGGGTGGCGAGAGGCTGGTGAAGGGGTTGTCGGCTGCGTCAGTTGTCGCAGCGGTCGGCGGCTGCAGTGTGGCTGGCCGGAGGAGTGGCGGCGTTGGTGAGTTCGGGTCCATGGCTGAGGTCTGTAACTAAATTTCAAATTGAGTAATTTTTGAATTTTAAATTCGCAGTTTGCGGGAGCGGAGGTGCGTGTGGTGGAAAGTTGAGTGCTGGAGTTGTGCGGTGAGGGTGGGCCAAAAATTGCGAATTTAACACTGACTGTTTAGATTGAATATGAATTTAAAATTGGGGACACCGAACAGAACTAGACTGGGGGCGACACATGAGGTGGTAAAAGAGGGTAGAAGGTTGAGTGAACGTCGGGTTCACCACTGTGATGAATTTAGAATTTTGTTCATCACGGTGGCGTGAAGGAGAAAAGTCGCAGGCGGCGGTAGTCCACCGATCATCTACGACTTTGGGAGGAGATGGAGGTGAGCGAGGGAATTTACCTAGGCGGCGGTAATCCACCGATCATCTAGGTGAGAAGGTGCTTGTCTAGGCGGCGGTAGTCCACCGAGCATCTAGACAAGAGGGAGAAGGTAAATTCTCAGGCGGCGGTAATCCACCGATCATCTGAGAGGAGGAGCAAGGTAGAGGAGAGAAGAGAGAGCTAGTTAGAGGAAGTGTCGAATGAAGCTAAAGCCCCAGGATCCAGGGTTATATAGGAACTGGAGGCCTCTCCCTCCAACTCCCTGTGGGGA
Source organism: Leptopterna dolabrata (assembly GCA_954871275.1). Lineage (NCBI taxonomy): Eukaryota > Metazoa > Arthropoda > Insecta > Hemiptera > Miridae > Leptopterna > Leptopterna dolabrata. The sequence goes on from OX940974.1 coordinate 153,484,442, forward strand.
GTTGGTAGTGGGGCTCCAGGTTGTGTTCCCTGGGTTCTGTGGCCTGTCTCCCCACTCAGTTGTTTATTAACGGAAAGTAAGTTTTACATGAGGATATTGGTGAGAGCTTAAAGTTACTGGTGGAGTGTTCCCGGGAGGGACTCACGACAAGACTATTTTTCAATAACTCCGTTTTTCTTTGAAATGGGTTTCCATGATTTCGTCGCGAGTGATTTAGTTCGTTTCACTCTGGTTCTCTGCCCACCAGGATGAGGCATTCAAGGGGTCAACGTAGTGGAACTACCCATCACTGTCGAATGAGTTGTCACAACATGAACGAAACGGCTGCTCATGTCCTCCAGGTTGCCCCTCTATGGTGCGACCTAGGTGCGCCCGTCATAATACTGCCCTGGACCTGTTGCATGGTTATGCAAGACGCAAAGGATGGCCGGTGTGGCTTGAGCCCCACTTCAACCTATTGGAGCGGAGCTATCGGCCAGATCTCTTGGTGGTGACACCGAGAGAAGCCTTCATCATTGATGTCTCTGTGGTCTCTGGATCTGGATCCCTCGCTGGCATCAATACCGCCAAGATCCGTAAGTACCAGGTGGATAAGCTGCTACAAGCAGCAGCAAGGCTGGCAGACATCTTGCCTGGCCAGATAAAGGTGACTGCCGCAACCATCACCTGGCATGGTGTGTGGCATAGTGGGTCAGCCGCAGATCTCAAAGGGGTAGGCTACCCAGAATTCATACTTGAATGGATGACTACGCGAGTCCTAACAGGAGGAGGAATTACATGGTCTGCATTCAGGAGAACAGCTGCTCAGCATGTGGCCGGCCGACCATGGGGGCACCCTGGGGCCCAGAGCTGAACTCAAACCTTCAATGGGGAGGAGAGAAGTCGCCTGACGGCACAGCCAGCAGAGGTCCAAACCTGCTCCCTCCATCAACTGGGCGGCAAGTCAACTGAAGACCTGCCGCCCTCCCTATTGTCCGGGGTCGGATCTCAGACAACGGTTGCCAGTGCTGCTGGATGGATTCAACAGCACAATCCTCAAAGGGTGAGGAAGTGACTAATGGTGAAATATTATTCTTATAGCAATACCATAATTGTAATGTTGAAAATTATTATCCAAATATATAACATGTTAAATGATTGAGTAAAAAAATTTATGTCCTCCAACATGAAAATTTCCACTTCCATTTTGCGTTTCAGACACCAGGGAACATTTTTGGTTCCGTGTCTGTCTGTCTGTCTGCCTGTCTGTCTGTCTGGTAATTCCTAGTAACACCCATAACTACAAAATAATGTTCGAAATGGGCTGAAAATTGGAGGGTAGGTGCGGGTTGGGTCACAGATGGTCCCACACCAAAATCATTGAAAAAATACTGTAACTTTCATCTGTGCATGCGCAAACGTGAAATACTTGGAACGCCCATAGGTAGCCTAAATGTTGTTGAAAGGAGTTCAAACTTGGAGGGTCAATCAGGAATAATACTTTGATACTTCCAAAAATTTCATTGGAATCGTAATGTCACTTTCATCTGCGCATGCGCGAACATGAAATGTTGACCATTTCTTTGTAACGCTTCTAACTAGGCGATAAATAGTCGTACAGAGCTGAAATTTTGAGGGTACATGCGAATTAAATTGCAGGTGGTCCCGTTTCAAAATCACGGAAATCGTTTGTCTGCGCATGCACAAACTCGAAATACTTCAAACGCCCATAACACCTTAAATATGTTGAAATGAGTTCAGATCTGGAGGGTCGATCAGGAATAATACTTTGATAGTTCCATATGAATTTCGTTGGAATCGTACTCTAACTTTCTTCTGCGCGCCTTAACATTCGCAGTGTTGACCTGCTGTGTGCATGTCTTGTTTGCGATTGTTTCTAGGCCATAGGCCCATGCCAATCGTCTTCTCACATTTGGGACCGAATCTGAACATGCTCTTTCTACACAGCAGGTCCCCCTGTTCTGCCTCCACCAGCAATTGTCATGCTTCTGCATGTCCGGGATGGACCACGTGGCGGTGCTGGTTTTACAGGGATGCTGGAGGCAGAGGGGCATTAGGCGTTAAGCCTAGCCTGGCCAACTAACTCCGTACAAACCTGCCGGTGAAAACGGCCAGCCACCAACTTTGCATGCCACCTTCTCCCCAGTTATGAGGTCAGTTACGACTCTCAGGGACGAGGTAAAGGGACTACAGGAGTCACTCGCCCTTGCAGAGTGCCCCCATGGAGATACAATCCAGGCATTTGAGAAATTAAGCAAGGGAATTGAGGACCTGCGGGGGAGGGAGACATCAGCTGAGAGGAGGAAGGAAGACCCACCCCACAAAGAGGACAAGCCTTGGAGGATTGGCAGGGCAGAGTGGAGGAGGAGAGTGAGGGCCCAAACTCGACCAGCACTAGATCCTCAGAGATCCGACGAAGACCTCATGACCCCCCCCCCCCTCCCCCCCATCACAGTGCACCCCAGACCAACAGACCACCCCCATGATCCAGCATCCGAGCTGACCTTATGAACAAGGGCAGGTTGGAACCCAAGAGGAAGGGCACAACATTGATGGTGAGCGCAGCAGATGGAAAAGAAGCCCTTGATAAGTTTTTGAAAGCGGTCAAACCCAAGGACTTAGGCATTGAAGTAACAAATGTTCGACCCACAAGAGGAGGGAGGATCTTCCTGGAGATCCCCGAGAAGGCCTATCCATTGTTGCTAGAAAGAAACCAAGCCCTTAAGACTGCTGGATTAGAGGTGAGGGCAGCCCCCCAGAAGTTGCAGAGGATAACAATCTTTGACATCCCGGCAGCATGGACAGTAGATGAGCTATCGGAGGCCTTCATGGAAGATGAAGTTCCCAACATGAGCTGTTTGCAGGGCCTGCCAGATTTGTGGATGGTGCGCGGGCATGGACCAGCCGTTCAAGGAGTGCCCCAATAAATCCAAGAAGCTGTGCTGCATAAACTGCAGAACGGCCAAACATGATTGTCAGCACGATGCAGGGAGTGCAGTCTGCCTGGCCCTGTATGGGCAATACAACAACAAGTGGGGGCCACTGATTATGGGGAATGATACCTCCTTCAAGCATTACAATAGCCCAGCACAGCATGAACCGGCAGCAGCATGTTGGTGACCTATTGCGACAGATTGCGGCAGAGGAGAAGTGGAGCTTAGTGTCATTGCAACAGCCGTCAGTCAGGAGGGGAAAAGTAGTAGGTATGGGACTGACCACCAGGCTCATACACTGCAAGCAGCAGGATGGAATCCCATAGGCTGCTGCAATAGCCGTATTCGACAATAGACTGGAGGTGATGCCACTTATGCAACACTGCTCCCTATACATGGCGGCTCAGTAGACATTGATCACCATTCACAGTGGTCAGCACCTACATTCCTCCAAGTGGAGACTGCACTCCCTGCCTGGAACAGATGGAGCTGCAGTGACAGAGTCCTCCTGATGGGCGATTTCAATGCCAACAACCAGACATGGGGCTCCAAAGAAAGCGACACAAGGGGCAGAGAGGTGCTGCGCTGGATACTCTCCGAGCAACATTCCATTTGTAACAACGCCAATGCAGGCCCAACTTTCAGCGGACCCCAAGGGGAATCCTTCATCATTGATTTAACCTTGACCAGGACAAACATATAGGCCCGAACTGAGAACTGGAAACTCCGCTACTGCACCACCAGTGATCATGCGGTGATCACTGCAACTACAACAATGGGGAACAGAATGAATTTGGAAGAAGACCACAGCTTTGGCAGGTACAGCACAAGACAGGCAAGATGGAGGGGGTACAGGGCTGAGCTCTTGTTGACCATGGTCGACTATTTGCTCGAACCTGACGCCCCCATGGATAGAGCCGATGGGAACGCTGTGGAGCTCACCCACGCAGTGCAGACCGCGGCAGAGGGAACCCTGTCAAGGAAGAGAAAGGGGCTGTGCAGAGGACCCCCGTGGTGAAACGAGGAGATAGGGAGGCAGAGAGCGGCAACACGACAAGCACGGTGAGCGTTCCAGAGGGCAAAATGGAGACCTGAGCGAGAACGACTGCTGGCAGTCTACAGGGTGGAAAAGCACAGACTGAAGGACCTAATAAGAATAGCAAAGAGGGAGAGCTGGCACAACTCTATCTCTACGAGCCTGGAGGTGGACCCATGGGTAATAGGGTACCGTATAATAAGGTAAAAAGGTTGAACCCGAGGTGGCGCTGGCGGCACTAGAGGTTGGTGGGCTGAGAGCCGCCAGCATCTATGAAGCAAGTGCCTTGTTCCTAGAAGAAGTGTTCCCGGCAGACATACAACAAGACGACACTGAGGTGGACAGGGTGCGGTGAGAGAGTACGTGCGAGTGCTGCCCCAGACCGAGTATGTGCTCAAGTGGACCAGCAAGGACATGGATGTAGCCATTGCTGCATTTGGCAGATTCAAGGCACCAGGCGTTGATGGAATTGATATGGCCATGATAAAAGAGACGCCAACCCACTTCAGGGATGCATTGCTGGACCTATGCAACCTGGCATTGCAGGAGGGTAATTTCCCCAAAATATGGAAGGTGGCCAACATTAAGGCCCTCACCAAACAGGGAAACAGGGACTGGTCACAGTGTAGCGGTTATTGCCCCCTGAACTTACTGCCCTGCCAGAGCAAAATACTTGAGAGGCTCATCCTCAACACAATTGAGCCGATGTTGAGGAACAGCACACATGATAGCCAGTATGGATGCACCAAGGGGAGGACCACCGAGTGTGCAACCAGCTGTTTGTTAGAGCGGGCACGACAGTCAAGATATCGACATGTGGCCTGCATCTTCTATGATGTAGCAGGTGCCTTTAACACAGTGAGGTGGCCGCTGGTCCTAAAAGGCCTGAAAGATATAAAAATCCCCAGAAACATATATTGCCTCTTACAGGACTATTTCAATGACAGGAAGGCGGTCATGCACACCAGCAAGGGGGTGGTGGAGAGAAGCATAACCTGGGGATGCCCGCAGGGCTCTGTACTGGGTGCGGCCATGTACAACCTAGTCTTCTCTGAGCTGCGGACTCTGTTCCATTTAGAGAGATTGTTTGCGATCGCCTATGTTGATGAGCTGGCAGTGCTGGTTGAGGCCTACACTAGGGCGGATCTTATAGGCCGGATAGAGTGCTGCATCAAATGGCCAAAGATTGGTGCAGCAAGGCTAGACTCGAGCTAGCTGACAATAAGACTTATGCCCTAGTAGTTAATGGTTGGGGGGGGGGGGGGATCAGACACCCTACAAGGTTCATGGTCGGAGGTACAAGGATCGAAGGGGCTCCTAGAGTTAAGTATCTTGGCATAACGCTGGACCAGCGCCTGAGTGGGAGAGCGCACTTCGAGACGCTGGTCATGAAGGTGCAGAAACTGGACGGCAGCATCCGCAGGTTCTCGGGAGCGGGATGGGGCGCGAGCTTCTCTCACAGGCTGCACTACTACAGAACGGTTTTCCTGCCTGTAGTGCTGTATGCTGTCCCCACATGGTGGAGTGACCCGACCAGTGAAATGCGGCAAAAGATCTTCACGCTCGAGAGAGCGGTGCTGCTAGCCATAACAAGGGTCTACAGAACAGCGCCCACACTGGCCGTTCAATAGCAGGATGCATGCCACTTGATGTTCTGCTGGATGGGCGAGTGGTGGAAGCTTCCATCAAGTGGCCGCCCAGGACATGCATAAGAGTAAATGCAGAGATTGCAGAACAGATGGTGGAGCGGCAAACGGGCAAAGATAAGTATGATGCAATAAAACAATGGGCAATTTCTAAATGGCAGGACAGATGGGACAGCGGCAGCAGCGGAAGACTCACACATGATTACCTGCCGGACGTTAGTGCAAGGCTTACAGCCAAGTGAATTAAGCCCTCCCACATAACCACACAGCACTTAACAGGGCACGGCAACTTCAGCGGAAAACTTCACGGCTTTAGGAGACGCGAGTCCCCTGAATGTCCGCACTGTGATCCAAATGAGACCACCGAACACGTTATAAGGGCATGCCCCCTCTATAGCCAGCAACGAGTCGATATGTGCAGCTCCATTGTTTACGACTGTCACTTGAGCCTACTCCTGTCAACCTCCGACCAGCACAAAAATTCTCGAGGTTTTGCAATCAGTGATATAAGATAAGAAGCGAAGGAGCGGAGACCGTGCCCCAAGCGGTGCTCCATGACACCACCTATGAGTAAGGGGTCTTTTAATATAGAATTAGGTTAGAATAGATAGTGTCGTGGTATCCTCCCAGAACCACTCTCTGCAAATTCAAGATCTCGCAAATAAACTCGCAGAAGTGGGGACGAAAGTCGCAGGGGGTTGAAGCCCAACCTGGGTCCCCACCCTCCCCTACCAACTAGGGGATGGAGGGAGACGGCTTCCAGGCACATAAATACTCGCCTCCTTCACCTTTTTCCTCATTCTACACTGTCCTCTAGTCGCTGACTACTCTCTCTCCTCCTTACCTCGTCTCTCTCTCCTAACCCAAAAAAATCCGTGAATGGTGGTGGTACGCCCATAACCAACGGACAAGCTTCCTAAAAGATCTTGGGCATGGTGGTGGTCCGCCCATAACCAAACCGAGCACACTTCCAGAGAGATCCTGGACGGCCAGGCAACGACCCTGAAAGAATCCGTGAATGGTGGTGGTACGCCCATAACCAACGGACACATCCTAAAAGATCCCGGATCATGATGGTGATTCGCTCATAACCGAATTCCGGGTACATCCCCCCTCACACCGCTCATGGTGGATGTACGCTTATACACATTCATCACAATTAGGTTAGGAGGTGGGAGGAAAAATTTATAATAGTATTCGTCACATCAGATTAGGACTATGATACTAGAATAGTGCAACCCTCTGTGATATTTAGGATTAGATAAAGATTAGAATAGGATTAAATTGTGTGATTGGAACGGATGAGTGATGGGGGGGGGGGGGGGGGGCTAACGGTCTTGGGGGGGCAGCAAACCGGTAGGTTATTTTGTTTTTCCCTTGTTAATTGTTTCTGTTCTACTTTTGTTAAGTTCCTTTTATTGATTTCATAAGGCTGTTCAGCTTCCTGGTCTATGAAGACTCTGAAGAACGGGTGCCAGGAGGCCATTAAAGGTAGGGTGAGCTTGGGACCGGTGGGATTCCTCTCATCCCTCGGTCTGCTGTGCGAATGTGTTGTGTGATAGTGCACATGTGCTTTAAACTGGTGCGAATGTAAATTATTAATGAGTGAATGATGATTAACCCGACTGTGATAAGCGCGATACCTGATTAAACATAACTGTGATAACCACTAGGCTAGCTTAGAATGAGGACGGGGAGGAATATTTATAGAAGTACTCACCCGAGGTGTGATAAGAAACACTGATTGCAAGAGCCTGCCAATGAATTGTTGACGATTCATCTGTAACGCTTGTAACAACGCGAAAAAAAGTCGTAGAGAAATTTTGAGGGTACACGCGGTTTGGATCGCAGATGGTCCCGTATCATAACGAACCTACCCAACTAATATTGAACGTTCATGTGATTAAAGTGAGGAAGATATACTGCCTACTCGAATTGGCAGACGTTTTCTATGGTTTTTCAAATTTTCCAGAGGTTCCTACATCGCAAATGGCAGGGCTGTCCCGCCCACGCGGGAGGGGCGCAATGACTTAAGAACTTCTAGAATCTTTGAAAAATCATAGAAAAATAACTAATTTATTATCGTAGGACAGTGCGGTTGGTGTCAAAATTCTCAGGATGGAATCTACTTTCATTTAAAAAAATAAAATAAATCGTGCGCAGACCCCATTCTGTCTGTCTGTCTATAAATAGATTAGAATCCCGCTTTTCCAATCAGTTTCTTTTCTGTTTCATGCCATTTTCGTTTTGGCACAATTATCCCAATTTTTCTCAGCCTGAATGTTTGTTTAAACATCACGCCTAACCCATCTTCCGAATCACATGAAATTTTGGGGACATGGAGTGTCCAACTTAAAATCTGTGGCCATAGAAGTATCACACAAATCAACGAATAGTGGTGGGGATGAGCAACTGTCTAATAATAGTAAATTACCCAGATATTTTGATTGGAATATTCTAAGAACATGAGCAGTATGTTTATGGGCAGTACATCTTAAAATCCTGGGTCACCACGAACAAAGGGGGATGGGGGGGGGGGGGGGGCTAATTCAAGAAGCCATAAATATCCAACATTTTCGTTTCCCGTTTCCACAAGTATATCACCTGGATGACCTAAAACCTAGTGGTATTCTATCCAGTCTACTCTCATAGCGTTATTGCATATCAAACGGCAACCTCCTAAACAGAATCCGTCGTGGCTCAAGTCTTTAGGCAATATGTCTAATGGTGAGACGCATTGCTTCTTCGTATTCAAGGCGTGTTCGCTTCGATATTCATAGGGACATTCGTGGAACTAAAATCGTGACTTATGAAAACGCCGACAAAACCGATGAAAATGTCAGGTTCGTCTGCGCATTATTAGGAACTGGCGGTTGTTTATGCACAACGGAACGCCCTCTAGATCAAGTTGGTTCCATATAGAACCTTAGAACCCACTAAATTCCAGTAAAATTTGAAGAATAAAATAGAATTTTCGCCAGCTACAAGGATTAACCATATGCCATCAGAAGTTCCATTAGGATAAATATGACATTCATAGGAGGCTATCTGGGAACTAACCCTATATTTAGAGTCACCATAAATTGTTGATTCATTCCCGAACACCTTTGCTTTGCAGGGGAGGGCTCACTCTTCACAGCCTAAATCAGGGAAATGAAACCGATACCAGATCTACCGAATGAAATTGCTTTTATTGGAGAACATTTTTTTCAGGTTCCATGAAATGTTGGCATTCTCCACGAAAACCTTTTCCTATTCACTCCTTAATTTATAGGCCTGATCTAAGAAACTTTGAGCTTTTCCAGCAAAAAATTTTACATTTGGGAACAATATTGCTGTGGGGTTTTAACGAAACTTAAGTTAATTATGATTCAAACCCTAATAGCGCTGATTCAAATAATACTGTTTGTACAATGAAGGAGAAGCTGAAGGACCACCAGCGAATAGAAGCTGGAATGAAAAGGAAAACAAAGTAATATGAAAAGCGTGTCCACGCCCTTCCTTGTCGTCGACGGCGAAGTCGTATGATGAGGATTGAGGGAAATGAAAGGGAAGCCGGCAAAAGGATGGAAATGGGAAATAAAGGTAGTCGCTTAATCCCAAGGCATGAACTCGCGAAACAATACTTGATTTAACCACAATTATCGATGGCAGGAGAAGAAAATGAAAACTAGCTTGATCACTATTATGGTTGCACAGAGGAGCTGAACCAGACTGGCCTGTCGGGGAGCCCCAAAGATGAGAAAAGGGAGGGGAGGCCGCCGGGTACCCGGATGCAAGCACCGACCAGATCGTAGGTTTTCAACATTTCCCCCCATCCTGAAATATGTTTCAGAATCCAATGATTTTCTTTTTTATGACTCTGAAAACACCCTGAAATAATTGAGCAAATTTAGTTTATTCATGAATTAATAAGGGATCCAATGGTAATTTTAGTGAATTTACGAACAACAAAAAAAAATAAAAAGAACAACAAACACACACAACAAACGAACTATACAATACTTATAAATATAAGGGAAACTAACTAAATCTAGGAAAATAAGAAGGAGGATTGGAGATTATTGGCATGTGAGCGGGCATAGTTTGACCAATGGCCGGGTTAATTCTCCACGGCTGGTCCTCAATCGTGCAATCCGCGCTATGCCATCTGGACCTCTGCAGATTTGTTCCACAATTGCTAGGATCCAACGGATCCACGGATCCTACTTCCAGGGGAGGGGCGTCTTCAGTCCACTTCGCACGCGCCTGAAGGGTATGCAAATACTCCTGTTGCCACCTCTTCCAAAATCGAATATGCGAAATCCGTTGGTAATGGTCCAAACGGTTCGATGGGATGGCAGTGATGTCTTCGAAGGGAATATGATCCAGAGGAGGTCCTAGAGTTGAAAAGTGTGCCGGAGTTAGAGCTGTTGGGCCGTTGGGATCTGCTGACAATACAGTGAGGGGCCTGCTGTTCAGAATCGCCTCTATTTGAATTATTACGGTATTAAACTCTTCATAGGTCAGCAGATGAGGACCTATAAGCCTGTAAAGAAGATTTTTGAAGCTCTGGATACTCCGCTCCCAAATTCCACCGAAATGTGGAGACGACGCAGGATTCAGGCGCCATTCGATCCTTCTATTCGACAGCTCGTCACTCATCGAAAAATTGAACTCGACCGATGCTGTCAGGGCGTACAATTCATCGAGTTGGTGCTTTGCTCCGAGAAAATTGGTACCCTAGTCCGAACAAATGACTTTACAGGGACCCCTTCGAGAAAGAAATCGTCTCAGAGCAGCCAGGAAACCTGCCCTTGAGAGAGTCGAGACCAATTCGAAGTGCAGCGCTTTTGTGGAGAGGCACACAAAAACGCAAACATACGCCTTCATGGCAGTCCCTCCGCGTCGCCTAACCATTGAGATCGCGAATGGACCCGCGTAATCCACTCCACAGTGTAGAAAGGCCTTATGTTGTTGAAACCTAACTGATGGTAGGGGGGCCATTTTTGGTTCTAAAGCACGAGGCTTTGCTCTGAAACACCAATTACACTTATGCACTCGTTGCCTCACCAAACTCCGAGCCGATAGAATCCAATACTTCAGATTCAGAAGAGAGAGAAGAATATGGGGGCCCGTGTGCAAATTATCTTTATGATATTGGTCCACTACCAATTCCACGAATTTACCTGTTTTAGGCAGCAGAATTGGATGACGCTGGTCATAGGACATACGGGAGTATTAGAGTCTTCCCCCCCACCTTGATCACACCATCCTCAATAAATAGGTCCAATTTTCCAATCAGGGGGTCTCTGGTCAAGCGTTTTCGTCTTTTTTTCGAAGTACACTCCAAGTAACTGAATATATTTTGAAAGTAGAGCAGCTGAGAGTAGGGAGGATGAGAGAGGGCCGGCATTGTGTAATAATTTGCGCATCGGCTCGAGGCAACAAGTGCGTGATCCTACCGGGCGTGCGGGGCCTCTCTCCCCGCCGTTTTCCCTCATGCTTGTGTGTGGGGTTCTGGACCAGCTGAATTACAAGGTGGATTTGGGCTTTGCCGGGAGATGGTGTGGCAATGCTGCCTTCCGACTCTGTACGCCGCGGTCTACCTGTCTTGCGGGTCAGGTCTTCCTGTCCCCCGGGTGTATGAGAGAGGGCTAACCAGTTGGGGGCTAGCCCCTTTCTGGCCCCCATAATTTGCCTTTTGAGTTTGGGCCCCTCAGCCAATTTAAATTTGTATACCTACAATTTCATTCTTGTTCGAAGAAAATCGCCTCGTAGTCAAGGCGCGCCGTGAATCTCCTCGCCATGCAAACCCACACATCTTACCTGCGCAGCGGGTCTTGCTCCCCCCCTGTAGCTCGACCGAACCCCTCCCAGAGCCGGCGCGCCTCGGGACCACCCCCCCCCCCCCGACCCTTTCCCACCACGCCCACCCCACCTGCTCCGCTCCCAAGCGCGGTCCGACGTCCTACCGGGTTGATTGTTGTCTCTCCCATTCGCCGCCAGGTAGCGTTTGAATGTCGTCTCTGACTCCCCTCTGAGCTTGGTTCTGAGCGCGAAGGCAGAGGCCTCGGGACCACCACCCCACCCCACTTGCTCCGCTCCCAAGCATGGTCCGACGTCCTACCGGTCGTTTCTATCCGCCCTACCGGGTTGAGTGTAGTCTCTCCCAATGGCACAACGTTGGAGAGAGACTTCAGATGAATAACTCGGAAATGCTGATAAACCTTACCTCGCGCTCCCGCAATCCAATGGCAGAGGGACATTTTCAAACCACCACCCCTCATATGGGTGTTGGTTCGAGTGGGAGTTGAGACTTCAGGCTGGTTTCCACAGGAGGGCCCTCCTTCCATTATGACCGGGGGTGGTATCTTGCTTCGGTCTGCTATCCCATTAGTAGGCCTGCCAACTGGTCAACAAGTTGACTACTGTGTGAATACTCTTCGACAGGGGACAGCAGGGACTCCCCCCACGCCTTGGCTCTTGTGGGGGGGTTCTGGAGCGAGGCTTTTAAATTACTGATGACGTCACAGTGGCGTCATGTGAAACCCGCGATATAAATATTTCTGATTACGAATTTCACGGTGAAAAAACTTTACCGCCTCCAGTGAGATTCGTACCCCGAACCTCTCACTTTAGAGTCTGAATGCCTAACCACTGGACCGTCGATAGGCACTTAACGAATGTGTAGAATATGATGGTAAACAAATATCACGCGGCAAAATAGATCGATTGGCTACAAGTTCGGTTAGTAACCAGGAAACACTCCCCAACACGCAGCTAGCATATAGGTGGATAGTAACACCCAGCCCTAGGTTTATGAGATTAATACGCTACCTACATAAAAGACTAAATAGCGGTGACGTCGGTGACGTCTTCCTTTAGCGTCAGTTTTTTCGAAAATATTAGGTCAGACTTGGGGCTTTGGCTCAGGGGTGGCGAGAGGCCCGATCGAAAGTGAAAGCGAAAGCTCTCCCAAACCCCGCCTCGTCGAGGTCTCTAGGTGAAGATCAACCCTTTCTGTGTCGTTTCAGGGGAACCCACCTCGTTTCCGCTCCCGTCCCCCTCACCCCCCCCCCCCCCCCGCCACTTCCAAATAATCCATTGATTCCATTTTTCACCCGCTAGAAATTTCAATATCAGAAGGGGGTTGAATAGCGCACAATTAATTCTGTACTTGCGTGGGGGTCGCTCGTGCGTTGAGCAGAAATCATTCTCAGCTGGCCCCACACCCACATGAACTTAGAGGGAATACGATTAAAATTCAACCGTATTTACACGAAATTCATGCGAATATAAACATATTCCTACAATACTCGCATGAACTTCGTTTATTTGGTTAAACCTTTCCACATTACATAGGAGTGGTTAGTGCAGATATTTGAGGGGGACCACGACAGGGAATAAATTATAGCTTGGAACAGGTGGTGTCGACCCTTGACTCAATCAGTGATCCTAAGACTGTTGCCTACGGGGTGAGCAACGCCTACAATTTTCCACAAGCACGTTTGCTTTCGATTTGCGGAGGGAGTCGGATGTAAGTGCTCCAGAGGCAAATTTTTATTAATTCGTAAACGCAACCCTACAATATGATCCAAAGTCCACCCACTCTTTTTTTTTCAATTGACTCTCTTCCATTTCATTTTTCAGTGTTTCACTAAATTTAGTAACAACATCATCGAGATTATTTGTATCAGCATGTATTGCTTTGTTTCTGGTTTTGAACGCTGATTTTCAGACCTAGCTGGTCGGACTACGGGAATGGGAGAACAGGAGTGAAGAGGAGCCACGATCTCGCGGGGTCCCCAGCTGCAGGGACCCCTCCAGTTCGACCCAGGTCTTGGTGTGGCAGTGGGAGGCCCGCTGGGGCTCCGCGAGATCGCGGCTCCTCCTCGCTCCTGTTCTCCCATTCTCGTAGTCCGGCCAGCTAAGTCTGAAAATTCAAACGCTTCTCCCCACTTTCCCATATCTGCGGGTATGGTCTCTCCGATTTAATCCCGCCGCCACCGGCGCCGCCGACGCCGCTAGGTAGGAATACACGAACAACAGGGGTGGGTGCATGATGCCGCGGGAGTGGTCTGTCATAACCGCGACCTGTCACCTATCACTTTTGATGGGAGGGCATCTTATACGTAAAAATTTTCGTAAACAACCATGCTCCATTTGGGCCCTAGTTGTGTCCCGAAACTTTGCAGCCCGATCGGAATATACTCAGGGATGTTATGAGTGAAAATGGGTATAAAATCAACATAATGCAAGGAGGTCCTGCGCCTTCCTCGGTTGTAATATAATATTTTACACAGAATCTCAAATCATCCATAAAGAATGTTATTAAATCCGTTGCAAAGGATAATAATTAAATAAAATCAATTGACATATCGAATGAAAATACCATCCGAAACAAAATTTTTATGTTGTATGGAGATACCTACTGCAAAAACACAAACGGTGGGTACAGCTTCCGTACAAGTACGCAACCACGAGGGACATTTTATGTCTTAGCGCCCCCTCCCGCACCCACACCAAGTACTTCGTACTTAATTGTTTTGGTCACCTAGTCCGAACAGCCTTCAGTCCCAATTAGTTCGGATTAGCCGGACTCCACTGTATTATGTACGTAAACATTCATTTAAACAATCACGCTCATACCGCAGCTTGTTGGCCACGCAGTCCGCAGTGGTTAACGTAGTATGGTTAGGTAAATCGAGAGCTATCCAACGAGTGGTGAACGATTTTTGAACGATGATAACTGGCGAAGATAAAGTTCCGTAGCAACGAATCGGTTGTAAGCGAGAATCATCAGAAATATTTTCGTGACGTTGTTTCCATTGCATGTCTCCGTTACATGTCCCGCGTTTCATTTTCGAGTTTATGTAGCAAAGTAAAGACATAAAATGTCAAAAATATATTAATCAACGAAACAGTCGCGATTTAGCGTTTTGTAATTCTGTGACCATGTCTCTAGAACAAAGATTTTTGCTTCATTTAGTAGCTATAGCGGTTCACTGTGTATCAATGAACTAGCCAGGGATGGTTTTTTTCGTATAGAAATGGCACCATAGTTTGTTCTGCGTGTAATTTAGAATTGAATGTAAATGATCTTATACAGGCGGACGTGGTGATCCATTTGGCATGCGAACCTACGTGTCCTTTTTATTGAGCGATGCCAGATATTTACGTTACCTGATTTCCATTTAATCGGTATTTGTACGGCGTCGTACGTATATGCTGAGGGTCTCATACATCCATCATGTGTTGAACATGATAATGATTGTGCAACGGTGGGGTGTGCAACTTGCTGTACGCAATTAACCTGTACAATTTGTATGAGTAATACAATTGAAATTTTAGTTATACCTATCGTGTTTCCACGTGAGTACTTAGGTACGTGTAGACAGGGTAGTAGTTGCATCGATTTTTGTCCAATATGCAACGCGTTTATTTAGTATTTTATATAGGTAGCGTATTAATCCCATAAACCTAGGGCTGGGTGTGTCTAGGTATAGGTACGTCTAGGAAGTGGTTTTGATATCATACGTCGAAATGTGATCCGTGGTTGGCATGGGCACCCGTATGCGACGCCACCGCGGGGGGGTCGGTTAGAGGCGACCGCCGCCGGATGGGCGGTTGCGCTTGATGATGCTACCGGAGTCCAGCACATAATAGCTGCAACCTGAGGTGTCAGAACCCGAAGTTTCTACCAGTCCTGATACGTAACCTCTCGGGACACGATACGCATTTCATTGTAAAGGGGCTCGGATACGACGACAACGAATGAGAGATCGAGGTTATTACTAAATCTTGGCATGGGATGGATGCAGTTAATCTGCGGGCTGTAAGGAAGGAACTCGAGGTACTTAGGAACCAAATTGAGAATCAAATATCAAAATTAAAATCCACCAACAAACTGACGTAATTCTAGGAAGGAGTGGGGGTGGTGGGATTATTTAAATGGAACGAATTCGGCAATTTGTAGTTTCGCCCGCAGTACCAACTCATCTACTGCCTTGCGGTCGAAGATGAACCCACAAAGCGGTATTTTTCGCTACGTTTTGGACGTGGCGATGTCCCAATCGGCGCAGGGGGTTTATTATATACATGAATTGGCCATTTTCCCAGTCTCGGAAGATTTCAGCGAGCTTGAGGGACGTCGTAGCCACCATGTGTTCAGACTCCCCCACCATCTGAGAGGAGACCCGCAAATTCGTTTTGCGAGTAGAAATATCCACGGATTAAGGCCGAATACCGGCACAGTGTGGGGAGGGGGGGAGAAGTCAAGACCCCGGTCAGGTGATGGAAGGAGGAGGGACCTCCAGTGGAACCAGCCTGGAGTCTGGGTGGTGGTGGGGGTGGTGGTTTGAAAATGTCCCTCTGCCATTGGATGCGGGGAGCGCCCCCAGGTGAGGTAAGGTGAGGAGGGCACGCGGGGGGGTCGATTCAACCTCGTCCGACAGGTGCGCCGGCTCTGGGAGGGGTTCGGTCGAGCTAGAGGGGGGCCAAGACCTGCAACACAGGTAAGATGTGTGGGTTTGCGTGGCGAGGAGATTCACGGCGCGCCTTGACTACGAGGCCCCAGGCGAGGTAGGGTGCTCGTCTTGGCTGAGCGGGAGCGCCCGATCGGGAGGGGTCGAGTTGTAAAGAAGGACCCTCAAGACAGGATGGATGTGTGGGTTAGCGTGGCGAGGAGATTCACGGTGCACCTTGACTACGAGGCAATTTTTTTAAAACAAGGGTGAAATTTTATTATATACAAATTTAAATTGGCTGAGGGGCCCAAACTCAAAAGGCAAATTATGGGGACCAGAAAGGGGCTAGCCCCCAACTGGTTAGCCCTCTCTCATACACCCGGGGGGCAGGAAGACCTGACCCGCAAGACAGGTAGACCGCGGCGTACAGAGTCGGAAGGCAGCATTGCCACACCATCTCCCGGCAAAGCCCAAATCCACCTTGTAATTCAGCTGGTCCAGAACCCCACACACGAGCATGATTTTTGGAGGGAAAACGGCGGGGAGAGAGGCCCCGCACGCCCGGTAGGATCACGCACTTGTTGCCTCGAGCCGATGCGCAAATTATTACACAATGCCGGCCCTCTCTCATCCTCCCTACTGCTGAGTGTAACGCAACCATAGAGTTTCCGCATTCATTATCTCAGACAAATGGATCGGGCCAGCACGAAAACGAGACCGCCTCAGAGCTCTGAAAACGTAAGCTGTAGTGCGAAGTATCTTCCGGAATGATGAGACACGGTGCAGTAGAGGAGCCATTATCCAATCGTGAGGAGTAGTTGTTGCCAAGGACACTATGCGTTCCTCAGTGGGATGGGGAGGCATATTCAAGTTGCTCACGGCTGTAATAGGCCATTCGGAGGAGGGAGATACAAGCCACGATGGACCGCTGAACCACATTTAATCGCGAAGTAGTGCTCCCGCAGAAAGACCCCAGCTCAAACAATCAGCGGGGTTTTGCTCTCCTCTAACATGATGCCAATATTTTACATCTGTGTTGCGTTGAATTTTTGTGACTCGATTGGCAACAAAAACTTTCCATCTAGATGGCGATGAAGACAGCCAATGGAGAGCCACTGTTGAGTCACTGAGAGCAAACACTTCGGAAAATTCGTGTCTGTCGGAATATGCGTTCATCACATAACGAAGTAGGGAAGAAAGTAAGACGGCCGCACAAAGTTCCAAGCGAGGACTGCTAGTCGTCTTCAATGGGGCAACCTTGGATTTGGATACAAGTAGACTTACACGGAAAATGCCAAAGCAATCGCTCAAATTGTACACAACCGCTCCATATGCTGTTTGGGACGCATCGGCAAATCCAACGAGTGTACTCCAATTGCCGGGAGAGTGACGCGGGAAACTCCAATCTTTTAACAAATTCAACTCCTTCACAAAGTCTCTCCACTAGTGGCACAATAACTCAGACGGCGTATCATCCCATCCTAACTGCTGAGACCAAAGTGAACGAATGAACCCCTTTGCTACAATTGTCAGTGGGGCCAGAAATCCTAACGGATCAAAGATTCTGGCAACCGCGGACAGCATGGCCCTTTTAGTACAGCCACCCGAAGGAACATTCACTTTCACCTGAAATACATCTCTATGCGGGTTCCACTTTAATCCCAAAACTTTCAAGGACAAATCCGAATCCAAATCTAAACATTCCGTTGACCTCAAATTTTCGGGAATGGAAGACATAATCGACGCCGAGTTTGAAGCCCACTTCGCTAAAGTGAAAGAACCAGACGCAAACATTTCGATCATCTGTTGCACCAACAAAGAAGCTTCAGCCGATGTTGGAGTCGACGACAAGTAATCATCTACGTAAGTATCCCTACCAGCACTAATCGACGCCAGTGGATAGCGATGCCCCTCCAGGCGTATCAACACTTTTACCACTCGAAGTGCCAAGTATGGGGAGGGGGCAACCCCGAAGACAACGGTATTCATCTCATAAATATGAAGATCCTCCTCCGGAGAAAACCGCCAGACGATACGCTGAAACTTTCAATCCTCAGGGCGAACCAAAATTCGCAAATACATTTGCCGAACGTCGGCACTCAGGGCAAATTCAAATAGTCGAAAGTTAAGAAGAACGAGCACTAAGTCATTCTGCAATTTAGGACCCACGTACAATACATTGTTTAGAGAGTGTTTGGTCGTAGTTTTAGCACTGGCATTTAAGATGATTCGTAGAGGAGTAGTGGAGCTATCGGGTTTAAGGACGCCATGGTATGGAATATAATAACCCCCTTCCGACAAATCCAAATTGGCAGACATTATAGGGGTCAAATAACTCTCGTTCAAATATTCTCTAATCACTTTCCCATATTGAAGGTGGAGTTCAGGTTGCTTTAGCAATCGGCGTTCTAAGGACAAAAAGCGGTGAGTTGCCAATCTAAACGAATCTCCTAACAACGTGGGCGACAGCCGGAAAGGGAGGGCTACCATGAACCGTCCATCAGATCTCCTCGTCACTGTATCGCAAAAAATCCTCTCACAGTCTTCGTCCTCAGGCGATGGAACTGAAACAGACGGAGCCTCCTCAATCGCCCAGAACTTCTCCAGAAGTTCATCCATGGGATCCTCTCGTAGCGATGTAAATGTGCTGGACGAGAAATAAGAATTGACAGGCGCAGGCCCCATCACGAGCCAGCCCAATGACGACTCGAGGCCGTATGGTTGGCCTGGAGAACCCACTACCTTACGAGATCCACATATCTGCGGCCACAACTCGGCGCCAATCAGAAGATCAATGGGCCCCGGTACGTTGAAGACCTCATCCGCCAGCTCGAGGCCTTCTAAATGTGAGAGACAGGAAACATCGACCGGCAAGGCGGGAAGGTAGCCTGTAAGATCCTCCATTACCAACGCATTTATTGCAAAATCAACATCGGAAGAGACTCGCGAGCGGACTTTCAACGAACTTTGTTCCTTGGTCGAAGAAGAATTGTTTCCTAAACACCGCACGACGGTCTGATGAGAGCGAGGAGAGAGGCCCAATTTTTTACATAATCCCTTCTGCACAAAATGTGATTGCGACCCATTGTCAATAAGAGCTCTGACAGTCACGGGCTGTTCAAATCAATCCAGAACAATAACCTGAGCAGTTGCGAGAAGTACCGTTTTGTACCGAGATTGAGTACGTGCGGTAGCAACTGTGACTGGAGGGGACGATTTATCCTTCTCCGAACTTTGACGGTTCGATATTCGAACCGCAGAAGTAGACGATAACTGACTAGCGGGCTCTACAAAATGCAGCAAGACGTGATGTGGACGCTGACACAAACTACACGAGCTTCGAGAGTTACAAGATTTTGAAAAATGTCTCAATAAACAGCGTAAACATCGATGGGAGGATTTTACGAACCCATATCGCTGCACTGGGTTGAATTTCAGGAATGTCGGACACTTTTCCAACGAATGCGAGACACTGACGACAGCATGAACAGAACTTTTCATTTTTAGGCTGGGACTTGATTGAGTTGTCGTCTTCCTGAGCGACAAAAGCATGGGAGGACTTAGGGCCACTATTGGATTTTGATGAGACCTGGGAAGAAACTACGAGTTTTTTGGACCGAGCAAGGATACGAGTTTGTGCCCGAACAAAATTAATAACACTTTCAAAGGTAGGTACATCCAATTCCCGATGGTGCATATCAAAATGTCTGATGGTGTCAGGATCCAACTTTTCGTGGACAGATATACCAAGAAAAAATCAAACATATCACCGATGGCTAATTCCTTTATGGCCTCAGTACAAATTCCTCAAGAAAATGATTTAAATTTCTTTCGGATTCCTGTGTAATTGGTTTGAAATCCAGAATTTTGTCCAAATAATAGTGCCCCAGAGCCCGTTTATCCTCAAAACGATCCTTCAAAGTATTTTTGAGAAATTCATAATTAGCTTCAACGGGCGGGATTCCGGCTACGATGCTCTTTGCGCTGCCCGTAAGATGTGAAACTAAATATGTCATGCGTTGGAGATCAGAAAGGTCCGGGTTGCGATCAATCAACTCAAGAAATTGTTGGAAAAAGGGATTCCAATTCTCTGGAGAACCATCAAAATTCATGAGCCTAATATGTTCCAATTTCACTCTGCAAATAGCGGGCCCCTGAGAGGAATTTAGCGTAAGACGAGCGTCAACGGGTGGTGGACTTAATTTGTTGGCTACGACTCTGATTTTATCAATCATACAATTAAATTGGTTAATACATTCAAATGAGGGTGTATATCCTTCCTCCAGGTCCGCTTTGACCTCCTCCAACTCTAGTATGACCTCCTCATATGTATTCCTCAATTCATTTAAATCCGCAACTTGAGTCAAAAACAATTCAGCGTTGTCAGATGTGACTGTGGAAGCTGACCGTAGCAAATTCTCCACACGAGATTTTAAAGCAGAGCTTCTGGCCGCAAGAATCTTTGCACGAACTTTTCCAGCCATTTCGATTTGCTTTTATTTATTTGAATCTTTATTTTATTTGCTCCAAGGGACGGAAAATAATAAGGAGAGGAGAGGTAATCTGCAACACGTTGAGTTACGAGAGGGCCGATACTGGATAGGAATATCTAAGTAATGTATAGTTCGTAAATAAGTAATTCAAGATTCTTGCTATTCAAAAATTTGAAGTGTGAAATAAAGCAACAGCAATATAGGGAATGAGATTGAACAAATATTGCTCTATTCTAACTGCAGTGGATCAATTAGAAATACAGTAATTGAAAAAAAGGAATGAAACTGCTGACTTCTGACAAGACAGCTG
The DNA here is from genome assembly GCA_954871275.1 of Leptopterna dolabrata. Lineage (NCBI taxonomy): Eukaryota > Metazoa > Arthropoda > Insecta > Hemiptera > Miridae > Leptopterna > Leptopterna dolabrata. The sequence continues at coordinate 153,505,308 of OX940974.1, forward strand.
ATCTCTGTTTACTTGGGACGTCTCAATCAAAACACAACTCGGAAACAAGTTCCGGCAAACCCACGAGTCCGTCGGCGAAAACAACAAGGCCCAGACGACGCCCCCGACCATCCACCCGGAAACCCCGACAATACTGCTATCGGGATAACAGGTAAAAACTTGGATGATTGGCACCCAAACTTGAGCGTTCGTGAAGCTATTCTCCACACAAAATACGGAGTTCCATGTTCAAGACTAACTGTTGTGTAAAGAAAAGAGATAGCCAACGAGAAAAACGCTTCAGATAAAAGGTGTAGCTCGACACGATTGAACGGGATACAATAATCCACAAAATATGATCCGGGTGATAGATTCAAATGATCAGCCACGTGCTCCTGCCAAAAAATCGATATATGTGATAAATGAATATAATGTGAGCTGCGGCGTCAAAATTTTGCAAAATTTAAATTCCAAATGTTGTTCCCTGCCCCCTGGATTACGGAAGATATTAGAAAAATGATGGTGGTGCGTGATAAAGCGTATAAGTCCTATTGCCGATCTAAAACAGTAGTGAACCGTAAATATTATAAAAAACTTCGCAATCAGGTAAAACAGGTGCTGCGGAACGCTAAAACGCGTTATTTTAATTCTTTGTTTCATAGCTTTCGTAATTCTAAAGATTAATTTGTGGAATATCGTTCGGGGGCTTGGGGTCGGTAAGGATACACGGGATGTGACAGTTCTCCCTGTGTCTGCTGATCAACTGAACGACCACTTTGTTAATGAAGAACAGGATTATGACATGTCTCCCGTTATACAGCGTTATAACGCTGTTAATGTCGGTGGAAGGGGAATGGTGCTGGAGGTGCTGACGGAAGGGAGGGTGCGAGAATGTTTATTCATGGTGAGGTCGACTTCTGTGGGGTCAGATGGTTTGTCTGTGGATGTACTTCATGTCCTGGCTGATGTGATTACACCGATTTTATGTCACATCTACAACACATGTCTGACAGCTGGTTATTATCCGATGCAATGGAAGCAGGCTATAGTCATGCCCTTGAAAAAAGTTGCAAATCCAAAATCGGTAGACGAGTTCAGAGCCATTAATTTGCTTTGTGCTGCTGGTAAGGTATTTGATAAGGCATTGTATCTTGAGTTGAATAGATATGTGACCACCCACAATCTTATCAATGATAGGCAATCCGCGTACAAGACGAATTATAGTGCGGAAACGGCTCTAATTGGATTTTTGGACGACGTGAGGCGCGCTATGGATGCCCGAAGGGTGACAATTTTTGTAGGGGTTGATTTTTGTCGTGCCTTTGATTTTATTCGGCATGATGTCCTCCTAGCAGTCCTACGATCTATCGGTTTATCCCAAGAGTCGATTGCATTGTTCGCATCCTATCTATCTGATCGCTCACAGTGCACTCGGGCTCCTGACAGATCTCTTTCATCCTGGCGCAATGTTACAATAGGCATTCCGCAGGGGTCGGTTTTATCGGGGCTGCTTTTCGTAATTTTTTCCAACTCGTTACCGCATGTGCTACAGAATTGCAACTTTATGTCTTATGCTGACGATTTGCAGTTGTTTATTTCATGTGACCTTGGTGCCTTGAATGAGTGTATTGTGAAGGTGAACTCCGACCTGGCTCGCGTGTTTGGATGGTGTGGCGAGCATGGTATGACCATAAATGCCCTTAAAAGTAAGGCTGTACTTTTGTTTCCAGGGGAGGTGGAAGAGAGGGCCGTACGGCCCTAACCTTTCCCTGGTGGATAAATAAACAAAGCAATCTCTCTCTCTCACTCTCTCTCTCTCTCTTCGTGAATGCCTTTTTATGGTCAGGTCCAACTCGGTCGGCTCGGATGGAATTCCTGTCGAGATTTTGCACATCTTGGCTGATGTTGTCTCCCCCGTACTTTGCCATATTTTCAATCAGTCCTTGGAAGCCGGAATATACCCCTCCATGTGGAAGAAAGCTATTGTAATGCCCTTGAAAAAGGTGAAGAATCCTAAAGCAGTGAGCGAATTTCGTGGCATCAATATTTTGTGTGCTCCAGGAAAGACTTTCGACAAGGTTGTCTACTTGGAGCTCAATAAGTTTGTCATGGACCATAAAATAATAAATGATAAGCAATCAGCATATAAGACCAATTATAGTACTGAAACTGCACTGATTGGAGTATTGGACAGTGTGAGGCGAGCCATGGATTGTCGCAAGGTAACCATCTTCGTAGGAGTCGATTTCAGCCGTGCGTTTGACTTATTGCGTCATGACTTGTTGCTAGCGATGTTACAGTCCATGGGAATGTCTCAGCGAATGTTAGCGTGGTTCGCATCCTACATGACCAACCGGTACCAGAGCACAAAGGCCCCCGATGGAGATCTTTCGTCCTGGCGGAAGTTAGTGATTGGAAGCCCCCAAGGATCTGTACTGTCGGGATTGTTATTTTCACAGTTTGTCAATGCGATACCTGACGTGCTACGATACTGTTCCTATGGCATGTATGCCGACGACCTCCAGATATTCCTACCGAGTAAAGTGGATGAGATAGATGAGTCGATTCGTAGAGTCAACTCAGATCTGAACCGCCTAAGTGAATGGTGTAACGACCATGGCATGGTCATGAACATGGTGAAAAGCAAAGCGATGTTGATCGGAAATAATAAGCTGTTAGCCAGAATCAGCACGTCCAACATTCCGTCAATAGGTACGAGTCATGCTGCGCTGGAGGTTGTCCATCAATTTAAGCTGCTTGGAGTGCTGGTCGATAAGACGCTAAACTGGAATTCGCATGTTAGGGAGATATGCAACAAGGTATATAAAAGTTTATACCAATTACGCCGATTTGCAATCGATTTCCCGCTCCATGTAAGAACACAGCTGGCTGTCTCACTCCTTATACCGCACTTCGATTATGCTCCACTAGCATATTGTGACGCTAACAGCGAGCTTGACAAGCTCCAAGCCGGTTTCCAGGCTGGAAACAGTACAGAAACCGCCCTGATTCATGTAATGGATGATGTCAGATCTGGATTTGATAATAAGAAAATTACAATACTTTGTCTAATTGATTTTTCCAGAGCATTTGATTTGTTGAATCATGAACTAATTATTTGTATTTTGCGTTCCGTGAATATATCCGAGGAATTGCTATGTTGGTTCTCCTCATTATTGCAAGGCAGGAAACAAAAAATTATGACTTATGATGGATCAGAATCTGATTGGTGTATAAACAAAGTTGGAGTGCCACAGGGTTCTGTGCTATCGGCCTTGGTCTTTGTACTCTTTATTAATAGAATTTCGGTTAATTTTGTAAATTGTAAACATATAAACGACCAGTCTACCCCAGCAAGATCTCACACCGCCGAACGAAAAGGATGGAAGAGAGGACCTCCCGGCCAGGGTCACGCTACTTCAACGAATACCACATAATTTTGGTATCTCTCAAGATACAGATGACAGGTATACCAGGCCCAAGTCAACATCGGATTTCTAAAAGTATAGAGTTAACCATTATTGTAACCCAAGGAAAAGCGTTTAATTTATTTTATTTTTTTCAACGGTTTCAAAACAAATTATGTAATATTCATAATAATAATTTTCACTATGTGAAAATTTCAAAAGTAATTAATATCAATGTTATAGTAGAGCTCACACCCTTAACAACTACGTCATTCCAAAATAATGATCTTCACACAATATTGGCTAGCACACCTACCATAATATTATTATTCGTCCCAAGTCGATTTAAAACATGACCGATATCAATAAATATCTTCATACCGTATTGGGTGGGTCACGCAGATGGTTTAATTGTGCTCACGCTAATATTGAGTCAGTGGTGGCACATATTGATGATTTCAAGGAAATGATTAAAGGGAATTTGATGGACGTTATTGCACTCTCCGAAACGTTTCTAAAACCGGAAATTCCATCAAATTCTGTCACCATTCCAGGGTATACTTGGGTCAGAAATGACAGAATAGGAGCCGCACGTGGTGGGGTAGCCTTGTTAATAAGATCTAACCTACAGTTCAATGTTATTTGTAATTCACCATCAAGCTATACTAGAAGCTCCGAATATATTTTCGCCGAAATCATTGCTGGTCAAAGAAAAGTAGTTGTAGGTGTGGTTTATCGACCGCCAAAGGCAGGACGGGTAAATCAAGTGTTTAGCGCACTTGCAAATATTTTAGCCAATCATCAACACGTTATCATGTTAGGCGATTTCAACACTGATATGTCTAGAGAATCGCCCTACAGAAAAGAATTCAGTAGGTTGCTTAACGCCTACAATATGGATTATTTAAAACTCAACGCTACACACCATTCGACCCAGTCTAGTTCCCTGATAGACCTGATAGTTGTCAATGACATGAGCTTAGTGACAAGTTTTGGTCAAACTGCAGCACCAGGTTTATCAAAACACGATTTTATTTTTGTCAACTCAATTTTAAAGCACCTAAAATTAAAAACCGAACCATTCTTGTTAGGGACAGAAGGAATTTCAATAAGAGAGCATTCATTGAAGAAGCTAATGGGTTAGATTGGAGTAGAGTAGTAGAAGAACAGTCAGTAGATAAAAAAGTAGAGATTTTCACGAGACTATTGGTAGATCTGTACGACAAACATTGCCCGCTAGTCGAAATGAAACCTAAGCACTCGCCGGCACCATGGATTACAAATGAAATCAGAACACTGATGAATGAGCGAAATAAAGCTTATAAATTATGGACTAGATCAAAAACCAATGAAAATCATAATGTTTATAAAAAAATTAGAAACAAGGTGAAACAGCAAATTCGGAATGCTCAAATAAGGTATTTTCAGGGGCTATTCGGTATATACACTCGTCCGAAAGATTTTTGGAAAATTGTGAGAGATTTTGGTGTCAATGCCGGTAAAAAGAGAGACGTTTCTGAGCTGCCGGTGGACCTCGACATCCTTAATAATTTCTTTTGTCGGGATATTGACCAGATAGATATAACTACTGCCTTGGAGAGGTACTCTGAAATAAGTAGAACATGCTCATATACTTTTAAAATGTGTACTATAACCGAAGAAATGGTCCGAAAACATTTATTAGCGGTGAAATCTGAGTCAATAGGGGCAGATGGGTTACCTGTTCAAATACTACATATCCTAGCAGATGTTGTAGTACCAATCTTATGTAACATATACCAAAGCTCAATAACCTCCGGTATGTATCCAAAGCTCTGGAAAAAGGCCCTAGTTATGCCATTGAAGAAGATTGATGACCCCAAAACCTGTTCTGATTTTAGAGGAATCAATCTGTTGTGTGCGGGTGGAAAGATTCTAGACATGATAGATAGTACATTATGAACTGAATGAATACATTATCGTCAATAAAATTCTGGATTCGAAGCAGTCTGGTTACCGAAGTGGTCACAGCACGGAAACGGCGTTGATAGGGGTACTAGACGACATTCGCAGAGCAATGGATGACAGGGAGGTAACGGTGTTGGCCGTACGGAGCTCCGTACGGAATACCGCTACGGAGGTAGCGGTGTTACAGTCAAATAACATGATTTATTCATATAAATACTTCAATACAATTCATACTTCACGGTACTTCATTTTTACTTCATTTTACAATCATTCAAATCTTCTTTTGATGTGGCGATGTGGCACGTGAAGATCCTCGTGGACCTCCTCCTTGCTCTGGGATCGGCATCCAGCCCCCCAGAATCAAACAAAAGCAAACCAAATTTGTTACTCGCATTGCATGCGAAAACTGCCGCCCATCCTTTCTAAAGGAATGGGCATAAACATCTTCCAGTTCACTCCAATACAATTTTTAAGTACGTCATTACTTCAGCATAAATCAGTAATCGTCATATAAGCACTGTGCAGATACTGACCTTGTGAGGGCTCCAAAGAGCCCTCGTTCAGCCATTGCGCATAAAGGAGGCCCAAATGAAGCCGCTTCCGTCCACGGTCCGCTTGGCCGCCCACTCCAGGATGAATCGTGGATATAGTCCTCGTAGCAGATCCGTCGCTCTTCTGAACCAAACGCCTTTCCAAGACATTATTGCCGGCACCATTTTTACATCTTCCGCCTCGGTCATCTCCTCCACAGCGTCCAACACTTCCTGGCCTCCATATTTCGAGCATTTAGCATCGTAGACAGTACTCATTGGGTAGGCTTCACTATTTGTCGTTATGCCCACGTCGATGATCCAAGCCTTCCTATCCTTCTTCACCATCAGATCCGGCCGCAGTACACGCCCTCCGATAACCATCTGCGTCTCCCGCCATGTCATCCAGCCTTTTTGCCGTGCATACTCCATGAACAAATTATTCACGACATCATGTCTCTTGCACCTTGCGCTCCGCATCGTCGGACATACTACTTGTATTACGTGGTTTGGAGACTCAACAGCTTCACAGCCCCGACGACATAGTCTATTTCCGCCCCGTCCACGTAACAATCTCGTTCTCGTAGGAATCACACCAACTCGCGTCTTGATGGCAGCCAAAGTAAGCCAAGCCGGAATCCTTCCGTCGTCGTCCAATATCCATCTACTTGACTCAGGTGTCCTTCTAGCTTCCTTAAATGCTGCGCCATCAGTGGTCCGATGCCAAGCATCCGCCCGAACCCTCCTTCTCTGAATTGCCGTGGTCATAACTTCTCCAATGTCCTCCTCCCCAAACAACACTCGGCGCAAGTGACTCATCCGCCGCTTTCGAAGATCAGGAATCGCTCGATGGAGCTCCATGAGCCCTAACCCCCCATCGAGAACAGGTGCATAAAAGAACGCATTCGGCGTATCCCCAGGAAGCCTCAAGAACTGACGCAAGCATCGTCTAATCTCGCAGTCCAAGCGTCTTAACTTCTTCCCCGAGGTCGGAGCGAGAACCAACTGATGCAAGAATGAGGGCATCACATGCGTTCGCAGGGACTCCAACTTCTGAAGAGGCGCCAGCATCGACGCTCCCACCCTACGGGCCACCTCGGCAAATCTTTCGATCGGCGCACTCTTTACGCCGTATGGCGTAAGCATCATTCCCAAATACCTCCATTCGGTATCCGAGCGAGCTACTGGGATCCGCTCAACCAACTCAGCCTCCGGAGAAACCACCAACTTACCCAGCCGTGGCACCATGGGTACATAAAGCGATTTAGCTCCGTTAAGGGCCATACCGCATTCTCTTAAGGCACTTTTAAACGCTGCCATAAGAGCATTCATTCCAGCCTGCGATGAACTAATCAGTACCACATCATCAGCAAAAGCCGTATACGTCCATCTCTTCCCTCTGTGAATGTATCCGACCCTCGATGGCAATGCCATTAGGACATGGTCCATGACCATGTTGAACAATATCGACGACAGAGGGTCTCCCTGTCTAACTCCTCTCCTGCACCGAATCAACGGCCCGCCACCAATCGACGTGTATGATGACGCATACAACGCCTCGATATATCCAGTAAGGGCTATAGGCCACCCACGAGCTCTCATTACAGCCGCCAACACATTGTGACTAACGGTGTCGAAGGCCTTCGCAATGTCGACCGTCACCAAATGGATCTCCCTCAATCTCGAACAAGCACTTTTCAGCAATTCGTCCATCAGAGTCACATTGATGCCAACACCATCCACTCCATGAATCAATCCTCTTTGCTCAGAGACATGTTTGACAGATCTGGAAATCCGGGCCGCCAAGATCTTATGCAGCTGGCGTAATATGACTGACGGCACAGTGACAGGCCTCAATTGTTCCGGCCCCGCTGGATTCGGACATTTGGGGATTAAAGTCGTTCGGCCCCTCGCTAGCCATATTGTGGGTCTACATGATAGCATCACGACATGGAAGAAGAGCCTCTTTATCCGCCAATGTATCGCATTCCACTGCTCGCTTGTGACCCCATCAAGTCCCGCTGCGGTTCTGCCTGACTTCGTCGTCTTGATCTCCTCCTCCAACAGTGGATCCCATACGCTGTTCATCTCGTCATCTACCGGATGCCTTACTGCACCGTCAAATGGAACCGATGGTTCTCCAAACTTGCGATTCCAGTATTCACAAACTACAGCAGTCGGGCGTACAATACTCTGTCTCCCAGCCTCGCCATCCACAATATCTCTAATCGCCGCTTTCCGATCGTTAGTCCATAAATCACGAATATCTGTTGGTACCTCCTCCGTCACCGGGCCCTGGTTCACTGAGAAACCCCTTGATCGAGTCATTCTCCCTTCTCCAAAACATCTTGTAGACCAATCCTTGAGTACCTCAGTCCCATCCTGGCCATCCATCGCCAGTTGCACGGCACCACGAAGAATCTCCATATTATCACTTGCTATCACCTGCGGATCCTCCAAATCCTCCCTCATAATCGCCTTAATCCTTTCCGCCGAGTCATTAAACAACCAGTCATCTACCCTTATCTCGACTTGTTGGTCATTCCTGATGTGCTCCATCGCAACAGTGTCCCTTATGCGGATGTATACCTCCCGCCTTCTCTGCCTCCGTACCATCTCAATGTTCCGACCCGGCATGATCGTCGATAATACCCTTGACAATTCCATCTCCGAATCATACCTTGCCATTAACGCAATTTCATGACTCGGCCATGATAGATTTCTCCCGTGCGTACGACATGGTACATCATGATATTTTGCTGGCTGTGCTGAGATCATATGGGCTGAATGGTGGGGAACTGTCTTGGTTTAAATCATATCTATCCGGTAGACAGCAATGTACGAGAAGCCCTGATGGTACGCTGTCTGCGTGGCAAAGTATACGGGCAGGTACTCCGCAGGGCTCAGTTCTTTCTGCCACGCTGTTCTCCTTGTTCATCAATAATATCCCCAAAGTCCTCACCTACTGTAATCACATGAGTTATGCAGATGATCTCCAACTTTATCTGGCAAGTAAAATCGAAAATCTTGATTCGTGTATAGCACGGGTGAATGACGATCTTGAACGACTTGTAGGCTGGTGTAGAGAACATGGTATGGTGGTCAATCCACAAAAGAGCAAGGTCATAATTCTTGGATACGCAAAATTGTTGAAACATTTAGATCATGGCAATATCCCTGAAGTCGAAATTGATGGTATACCTGTCGCTTATGAACACGAAGTGAAGAATCTAGGTGTCCTAATCCAAGATTCTCTTTCATGGGAACGGCAGGTTACCTCCATGAGCAACAGAATATTCAGAGGGTTATATCAATTAAGACGTATGGCTATAGATTTCCCACAATATGCCAGGATTAAATTGGTTCAGTCTCTTCTGTGGCCAGTTTTGGATTACTCCATTTTAGCCTTCTGTGATCTAAATGGAGAGCAAATGGAGCAACTGCAGAAAGCACAAAATGCAACGGTAAGATTTATATTTAGAGCACGATTTGATGAGCACATAACACCATATTATAAAAGGCTTGGAGCGCTAAAATTCGCTGAAAGAAAGAAGCTGGCGGTAGCAACAATGATGTTCAAAATTCTTAAATTCGAAGCGCCTGCGTACCTGTATAATCAAATCAAGTTTATGACGGCTAGTGAGGGAAGAGTAACCAGGCAAACTGGTAGCAAAATCCAAGTACCGCTGCACAGAACCACGTTGTTTAATAAGTCCTTCATAATCCAGGGAATAAGGGTATATCATGAGGAGATGCAAAGATATGATCTCAGTAAATCCGTAAGAGCATTTAAATTAGAATATAAGAAGAAACTATTGGACCTATATAATGATGAGTGATTAATTTTTGGGTATGTACCGAGTTCGTTTTAATTTTTCTATTATCAATATTGATGTTTAATTTAAATGAGTTTAATTAACAGAAAGATTGTAAAAGCTATAAATAAGTATATAATTAAGTGAATGAAGTGATATAAAACAAAAATCAAGTGAGAAGTGAAACATTAATTTTTAAATAAGTACATGTACATTTTATGATTGTTAAAACGATTGTATCGAGGAATGAGAAACATTATGTTGCCAGGGGGGATGTAAGAGAGGGCCACTAGGCCCTAATCCCACCCTGGTTGTGTAAATAAAACGCTCAATCAATCTCTCAATCTCTCTCTCTCTCTCTCTCTCTCTCTCTCTCAGTTTGCCTCTAGCTTTCGTTGTGGTAGGAACCCTCCAGTATTGTTCTGTGATTTTTTTGCTTTTCACCTCTAAAATGCCGCCTAAAACGTCCCCTTGTGGTATCTGTGCAAAAGGTTTCGGGCATAATGCCTATAGAATGACGTGTCAAACGTGTAAGGGTGAGTTTCATTTACCGTGTGTGAAAACGACGAAGGAAGAGTATTTGTATCACGAGGAAGAAAAGGTTCCATGGCTTTGTTATCTTTGTTGTAAGGTCAAACGTTCATCTTTGAGAGACGATTCATCAATTGCGAGTGGTGACAGTGATTTAACAGCTGAGAAATCTGATAAGTCAGAATCGAATGTTGTGGGCGATCAAAATGCTGATTTATTCGCCCTCATCAAATCATTCCAACAAGATATGACCAAAACAAGCAAAGACACAAACAAACATTTGGTTGATAATTCTAATGAGATTAAGGACTTGAAAAAACATCTGGACACTTACTCGGAGTATATCAAGGAAAACACGGAAGCCATCTCCAACCTGAGAGCCGACTTAAAGGCACTCCGAGAACAAAATGATGAGTTGAAAACCCGTAATGTTTTCCTAGAAAACCGTGTGAAGGAACTCGAAGCACGTGAAGCGGATACCGCACAAAACTTGCTTGGAAAAACGCTGGAATTTTCAGGGATCACTAGCACTCCCGGCGAAAACATCAATGAACCGATATCTAAGATAGCCGCTGCGGTTGATTTCGATTTTAACGAAGGTATGATCGATAACTGCTTCCGCAAACGTCCACCACCCGCTTCGACGTTCCCGGGTTCTATCTCGGTGACCTTCGTTCGCCGACTCGATAAAGATCGCTTCTTGTCGTCGCTTCGTAATACATAAAACGCTGCAAAGTCCTTGTCACATGGGTTTATTATTCTATTGGAGTTCTAGAGATTCTTGTTGGCAGTTAAATTTATTGTTTCTTTCATGTGGAATGATTGAATTAGCTATTCCTGATGATTTCCACCAATTTTGGCCCCCAAAACATGAAATAGGTACACTTTTTTTCCCCCCAGATCATCTTTGATCATTGGTAGTGCGATTTAATGGTCTTGATTCAGCTGTTTACACTTTTTCTAATGTTAGTATACACATTGATGGTGATTTCAGACAGTTTTCCAGGGTTTTGACTAAAAAAGCCAATTTTGGGAGCTGAACCAATGGTAAAACCTCAATTTCCGCGTCTTTGGTCAAAATCGACTTCATATTCGGTATTCTCGTCCCTAAAAACATGGAAAACGATACCTCAAAAGCTCATTTTACTAACATGTTGCTAAAACGCAAAAAGTACCTATTTTTACACACATTTTCACTCATAACACCCCTAGGTATATTCCGATCGGGCTGAAAAGTTTCGGGACACAACTAGGGCCCAAATGGAGCATGTGTGCGAAAGAACGACTTTTTTAGATCTAAAATGAAGCCTGTACACGTGATACGGCGTACGGCGGACGGCGGACGGCGTACGGCGGACGGCGGACGGACATTGCATTTTTGGAATCTACGCACCTTGAAACGGAAAAGAAAAAAGTTTGAGGGGGTGTTATAAAAATTTTTTGCTGAGCGAATACATAGGTGTATTATTCACAGAATAATAAACCAAAAAGGATCTCTCCACACGTGATATCGATATAATCGATGGAGATGCTAATCGAATCTTTGTCAACCAAAGGGCGCCAGCTTTTAAACTTTTAAACTTTTAAACAAGGCGAAGATGTTCAAGAGGGAGAATAATTATAAATTTGTCTGGGTGCGGAATGGGTGCATTATGGTTCGTAAAGATGAATTGTCTCGGGCGCATGAAGTGAAGAGTGATCAAGATCTTTGTCTGCTGCTTCCAAAAAACGGCTCTCCACCCCCAAACGTCTCGTCCAAGTTATCAAAAAACGCACCTCCGTCTCCACAAAGATTGACCAAACGTACCAAATGATCTGTAAGCTAGCTACGATCTATCTCAGTACAGAAGCATATACTGTTTTCCTTGATAACTTTCACAGTGAATTATCCATCTTGATCCTTAGATTCATATACTCAAATATTCTTCCATCAGCAACACTACGAGTGCTTATGCGTATCAATTCTCTTCGAATGTGCTCTTCATTCTTCTTTAAATTAATTATAGGACCTTTAATTGTGTGTCATTTTCTTGTTTGTTATCATGAATAGCATCAGTCATTACCTGGAGAACCAGTTGAGCAACCTTAAAGGGGCAAAGCTCGCCCATGTCAATGTTGAGTCCGTCATCGCTCATTTGGATGAATTTCGGGAGATCATGTATGGAGGGGTTTTAGATGTCATGGCCCTTTCGGAAACGTTTTTGAAACAGACATTTCGAGTGCCTCGATCAACATTCCGAATTATACCTGGGTAAGAAATGATAGAATTGGGAAGGCTCGCGGCGGAGTGGCCCTATTGGTCAAGGAGGGGATATCATTCAAGGAACTAGCACGTTCACCCGCGAAATATTCGAAAGGCCCCGAATACATTTTCCTAGAACTCAACTGTAGAAATTATCACCTTGTAGTCGGTGTGGTCTATCGTCCCCCTAAGCATGGAAGAATTGGAGAGGTGTTCAACTTAATCGGAAAGATACAAGGCACACACCAACACATAGTGGTGCTAGGGGATTTCAATACAGACCTCTTGGTTGATAATGCATATTCTAAGCAATTTCGTACGTTGATGGAGGCCCACGATCTTTCCTATGTACCACTTGCGCCTACTCATCATACACCCCACTCGGCTACCCTGATTGATCTGATTTTAACGAATGATGAGTCTATTCGGAAATCTGGTCAGATCAGTGTTCCAGGGCTCTCTAACCACGATCTTATTTTTTGCGGAGTAGGTCGATTTATAGTAAAAACCAACCATGATTATATACTTGTGAGATCAATGAGCAATCTAAACAAGGATACTTTCATTGCCGAAGCCTCCTCTCTGCCGTGGGATCAAGTATACAATGAAAATGATCTAGATGGTAAAGTAGACATCTTCAATCGTTTGGTAGTGTCCCTATATGAAAAACACTGTCCTTTAGTCAAGATTAAGCCAAAGAGAAACCCGGCTCCATGGATCACGGATGATATCAGAGCCCTAATGAAGGAACGAGACATGGCTTACAAGGTTTTTCGGAAGAACAAATCAACTGAAAATAACAATAAATTCAAGAAGCTGCGAAACAAAGTTAAGCAAATGCTTAGAAACGCGAAAATTAGGCATTTTCGGGCGCTTTTCGAATCGGCTCGCCAATCGAAGGAGTTCTGGAGAATTGTGAGAAATATTGGGATCAGCAAAGATGGATCGAAGGTTGCATCTCTCCCTATCTCGTTGGATGAACTAAATGCTCATTTTTGTAGAATTAAAGCTGCCGCATGCTCACAAGATGTTATCGACTCATACAAAATAATGGCACTAACGAGAGCGTGTTGCTTCGAGTTACCCGAGATTAGTGTGGAAACGGTAAAAAAAGTGTTGCTTTCCATCTCCTCGACTTCAGTTGGAAATGATGGCATTTGCGTTGGAACTCTTCATTTGTTGTCGGATGTAGTGAGCCCTGTACTGTGCCACATATACAACAGGTCAATTGAGTTGGGAGTATACCCTAGATGCTGGAAGCAATCTTTAGTGATCCCCCTCGGGAAGACTGATAAACCCCAAAGTGTTAACGACTTTAGAGCCATTAATATTCTCTGCGTGCCTGGAAAAGTCCTGGACAAGATTGTGTATTTAGAGCTGTCTGATTTCTTAGCTAGGAACGAAATAATCGATAATATGCAATCTGCTTATCGATCAGGATACAGTACGGAGACTGCGCTAGTGAGAATGTGTGATGACGTAAGAAAGAATATGGATGAAAGAAAACTCACAATTCTCGTGGCGGTTGATTTTGCCCAAGCGTTCGACCGGGTACAGCGGGAAGTCTTACTAGCCGTACTGGACTCAGTTGGCGTCTCTCTGAGAATGATCGAGTGGTTGCGCTCATACCTCACTTCGAGATCTCAACGCACTAGAACTTCAGATGGCAGTCTCTCTTCGGCAATGGAAGTTGAATCGGGAGTACCGCAGGGTTCTGTATTATCTGCGTGCTTGTTCATCCTCTTCTTGAACTCAATTTCCGAAATTTTTGTGAGATGCAAGCACATCATTTATGCAGATGACCTGCATGTGTACATTGATGCCTCAGTGGGCGAGTTGGACGATGCGGTGGTGACCCTGAATGGAGAACTCCGTAAATTAAGTGAGTGGTGCAGCAGGAATCATGGGGATGCAGGTGAACCTAACCAAGTCTAAGGCCATGGTCATGGGATACCCGCGACTCTTGTCTCGGATTGACATACAGGGCATTCCAAATATTTTACTTGACGAGGAGGAGCTGCAGTACGTGGATGGGATGAAAAGTTTGGGAGTTTACCTGTCAAATAGCCTCTCGTGGTCCTCATATGTGGCGTCAGTGTGCAAGAAAGTATATGGATCACTATACCAGCTCCGGAGATTGGCGATAGACTTTCCCTATAATGTTAGACTGCAGTTGGTGCAGAGCTTAGTCACGCATAATTTTGACTATGCGTTAGTAGCTTTATGTGATCTGAACAATGAGCAAATCCGACTGTTGCAAAAAGCACAGAATGCCAGTGTAAGATTTGTTTTTAGATTGAGAATGGATGTCCACGTAACACCGTACTATCTGAAGCTAGGGTGGCTAAAGATAACGGAAAGGATCGAGTTGGCAGTAGCAACCATGTTGTTCAAAAACATAAAAACCCAAAAACCTTCTTACTTGTTTAATGATTTTACCTTTATGGATTCTGTTCATGGATACGAAACTCGTAACAGGCTTCTTCAGGTTCCTTTACATAGAACGAGCATTTATAATAGGTCCTATACTGCATATGCTGCTCGAGTATACAATAAAAGTGAAGAATTATTTAGAGATTCAAGCCTAAGTTTAAAGGCATTTAAAGGAAAATATAGAAAACTTTTGTTAGAAAGGTATAATAATGGGAAGGAAGACTGCGAGGCGTAATCTGAATAATTGGGTACGTCAAAATTTATGTTACGATTCCTTAATTTTTAATTTAATTATGTTATTATGATCTGATTTGATACAGTACATTATATCTTATTATTTTTGTTATGTTAGATTGATAGAGGCATTATGAGATTATTTACCCTGCTTCCAGGGACAATGTAAGAGAGGGCCTTAAGGCCCTAATTGCATCCTGGTTTTATAAATAACAAGCTCAATCAATCTCTCTCTCTCTCTCTCTCTCTCTCTCTCTCTCTCTCTCTCTCTCTCTCTCTCTCTCTCTCTCTCTCTCATTTAAAGCCAAGTTTGCATCAATACTATCAAAAGAGTACAACGTGGTGTGTAACTAATGGACGAACTAGATATAATAACGAAATATATGGTAATATATAGAAGAGACATGTACAAGAGATGAAATATTATTGTATTTTTGTGTTTATTTTTATGGTTTTAATTTATAATTCAAAAACATTTAGAAGAGATATTAATTTATATTAATTTATATTTGTTTATTTGATAATTTAATAGCATGTAGAAGAGATGTTAATTTTTAGTGGTGTACTTGCTAATTTGTATAACGATTGATCGAGGTTCAACAATTGTAATAACCCTTTCAGGGTTACGGTAAGAGAGGGCCTTAAGGCCCTATGTAACCCTGATTTGTTAAATAAAATCTTCAATCAATCAATATCTCTCTCTCTCTCTCTCTCTCTCTCTCTCTCTCTCTCTCAGTCTGCATCTAGCTCTCAACACGTAAACATGTCTGACAAGTGCGTTGTGTGCGTGAAGGGGTTCGCCCACAATTCTTTTCGGTTAAACTGTGCAAAATGTGCTAAGCTTTTCCATTTACCGTGCGTGGGTGTTTCGGCTGATGAATACAAGTCAATGAAATCGTCAAAAACGAATTTCACCTGTAATCCTTGCAAGGAGGAGCTCGATAACGCCCAACAAGTGGATGAAGCCTGTAAGTCAAAAGACATTACTTCATTGATTAAAGTGATTAGGTCACTTGTTGACTCCAACAAGAATTTCACCGATGCCCTCAACAACTACTCTTCCATTGTTAGTGAAAATACGGAAGCTATAAAAGTAATTAATAGTAAGTTGGATAACCTCTCAGCTGCTATAAACTCCATCGTTGAAAGCAACGTGGCTCGTGATCAACAAATAGCTCATCTCGAGGACAAATATCACGAGCTTGAACAATCTCTGCTTGATAACGAGATCGAAATAAGAGGCTTCCCAGTACAACAAAATGAAGACGTTTATGAGATAGTTCAAAAGGTCGGACAGGCAATCGAGGTTGACATTCCTGAAATCGAGATTGACAAGTGTTATCGCACGAAGGGGCAACTCGGAGTCTCCGCGCCACCTGTCATCATTGTTGATCTTACCCGTAATCGTCTCAAACAGCTGATCCTAGCTAAATTCAAGGCCAGGAAATCCCCACTGTCAACTCGAGATGTCGGGTTCATGAATGGAGAGAAAACGTCCATCTACATAAACAACGGGCTTACATACCATCACCGCAAACTTCTGCGAGACGCTAAGGAGTTGAAGAAAGAAAAAAACTACAAATTCCTATGGTTCAGCAACCGGAAACTTCTGATCAGAAAGGACGAAAAATCCAAACCAATTGTCTTAAAAAATGCGAATGACATTAATAATCTTAAGAATCTGTAAATTAGAATTAACCTATGATGTATCCCCTATTAATTTAACTTAATTTTTTTTTCTAAATGTCTCAGAAAGTAACTTTTTTTCATGATTTTTCGGGAACACACTTCAATGAGTGTAAAAAACATTTAAAAATCTCGCACACTAACGTAGAATCCTTAGTTGCTCACAAACAAGATTTTTTATCGTGTTACGATAACGAAATATTTGATGTTGTAACCCTTTCGGAAACCTTTCTAAAACCAGAGTTGCCTTCGTCAGTCTTCAATTTACACAATTATAAAATGTTCCGTAACGATCGACTAGGGAAGGAAGGTGGTGGAGTAGCGCTATTTGCTCGTGTGGGCCTCAGCTGCAGAATACTCGGGCAGTCAAACGGAGGATATTCAAAAAGCATAGAATTTATGATAGTTGAAATTTCTAACAAATTCAATAAAATATTAATAGCCGTAGTCTACCGACCTCCTAAAGCCTCAGGTCTGAACGATTTCTTTCTAGAGGTCGAAAAATTTGCAACTTCATACGAGAACATCATTCTTATAGGAGACTTCAATGTTAATATGAACCCATCTGCCCACTCACAATACAAAAATCAGTTGCTTAATCTCGTTAATAATATCAACTTCGAAATACTTCCTTCTGAGCCCACTTTTCACAGAAACGACATTCACTCTACGCTCGATTTAATAATCACCAAAAATGCGAGCAGTGTTCACAAGTTTGGGCAATTCCCGTCATCGGGGATATCTAGTCATGATACCATTTACGGGTGCCTTCCATTTTGTTCTCGACAAAAAATAAACAAAATAATTAAAATTCGTAATTTCAAAAAATATGACTTGAAAGCCATTGAAAACGATGTAAACAACCAGGATTTCTCTTGTGTTCTTCAAGCTGATGATTTAAATAGTAAAGTGTCTCTTCTTACTGGTTTCTTACAAGAGCTCATGGAAAAGCATTTTCCACTAGTTGAAGTCCGAGTGACAAAGAAACCAGCTCCATGGCTAACACCCGAAATTAAGGAAATGAAGAAAAAAAGAAATAAACTTCACCGTATTTCCAGAAACCATGCCAATGATGTAAGTGCTCGTTCGTCATATAAAACGATGAGGAATAAAATAAAAAATGTAGTCCGAAATGCCGTTTATCAATGTGATAAAAATCAAGTGAGAAATGCCAAAAATTCAAAAGAGCTATTTAAAATTTTTAAAGAACAGGGTATAGGAAATTTAAACCAGTCAAACAGTTATGAACCGGAGGTTGATCTGAATGGTCTCAACGATTACTTCTGTCACCTGGGCTCCGATCATAATGTTGACTCGCAGCTCATTGAATATTACAATCAACAACATAAGAATGATAGTGCTGTCCAATTTAATTTCACCCCAGTAACGTCTGACGAAGTTAAAACAGCAATAAAAAGTATTTCCTCCAAAGCAATGGGTCCAGACAATATATCCTGTATACTAATCAAATTAATAGCTGAACAAATTGTTACTACTCTGGTCCACATTTTCAATTTCTCCATTGTAAAAGGTATTTACCCAAATGAGTGGAAAAGTGCTTATGTTCTGCCCCTCAACAAAAAAACTTCCGCTTCAAATTTCTGCGACTTCAGACCGATAACCCTAATAAGCGTACTGGCCAAAATCTTTGATAAGGTAGTGTATGCAAAGTTTTCAACATTCATCGAAGATAACTCCATATTGGATGAATATCAGTCAGGGTATAGAAAGCATTATAGTACGCAAACGGCCTTGATCAAAATAACTGACGACATTCGAAAGAATATGGATTACAGCGAGTTAACCCTGTTTGTAAGCTTAGATCTTAGTCACGCCTTTAATAGTCTAGAACATTCCCTTTTTCTGTCTATTTTATAATCTATTGGCTGTAGCGATTTGGTAATTTCATGGTTCGAATCGTACCTATCAAATAGGAAGCAATGTGTAAGAACCACGAATCTCAACATGTCAAAATGGTCTATTCTCAACAGAGGTACTCCACAAGGTACCACGCTGTCAAGTATAATCTTTGCCCTGTATTTGAATCGCATTTCTGATGCTATTTTAACTTGCCAAAGGAGTCTCTATGCCGACGATTTAAACTTATATATCTCAACCAAAATTGATCAAATTTCCTCAAAGGTGGCACTTGTTAACAGAGATCTTGACAATTTAAGTAATTGGTTCGCGAGACATGGCTTGGTTGTTAATCCACGAAAGAGCTCCTGTGTAATCTTTGGACACTCCCGGCTGCTGGCCAATTTACCCGTAGTGGATGTGCCTAAACTTGTCATCAATGGCGAATCTTTGGAATATAAGGATGCCATAAAATGCTTCGGCATTATTTTGCAAAACAATCTTTCGTGGAGCAACCAAACAGATGTCATATGTCGAAAATCTCGATCCCAATTATATGCCTTCAATAAATTATTAACATACAGGTCACTTAATATTAAAAAATGTCTATTTCAAGCAATGATTATGCCGCACCTGCTGTATAGTCTCTCTGCAATGTGTGACATGGACTATGAAAGTCAACAAAAAATTCAAAGATTATTGAATTCTGTTATTAGATTCATCATGAACCTGAAATTTGACGACAGGATTCACGATAAATTTAAAAAACTAAATATTTTAAAAATAGAAGAGTTAATTCAGTTTAGCATTCTAACTAGCATGCATCGAATAGTGAGTTTACAAAAACCCATGTATTTGGCTAGTAATTTCATTACATTTTCTACCATACACAGTTCAAATACCCGAAATAAAGACACTACCTATCGTTTGCCTGCATGTAGAACTACAGTTTTTCACAATTCTTTTCTTTGTAAATGTATTTTATTTTATAATGGTTTGAGTTCCGAATTGAAGAAGACAAGGAATTATTCAACATTTAAAAGCAAGTTGAAGGAGGTATTATTTTCAAAATATTAGAACCACAATCATTTTAGCACCGCACTTTTAGAAGTTATATTACCATTATTAAATGTATCATTATCCTATAGCCTTTCACGCAATTATGTTCACTTGTTTATTCCTATTCAACCATATTTTAAACTTAATACGTAGACTAATAAACTTTTTTGTACTTAGGTGTAAGTCTCGTTAGGTGGAAGAATGGTCGCTTGCGACCAAACCTTGCGAGATCTTGTAAATAAAACGTTATCAATCAATCAATCTCTCTCTCTCTCTCTCTCTCTCTCTCTCTCTCTCTCTCTCTCTCTCTCTCTCTCTCTCTCTCTCTCTAGCTCTAGAGCAATTTTGTAGAGATATCTGCGATACTCCAGGTTATTTCTTATTAATTTTATTTTTTACGGAAAGGTTCGCATTATATTTTGATAGTATTAGGATTTATTTTTTGTATAGTTGTCATAGGATTGTAAGTAAGTTTATGTACTTGCAGTACAATATAATTTATTTGGTTAAGTATTTGGCGCGTACCACGATCGTTGGCACGTCCCTCGGGCTCCCTTTGTCCATACCTGAAGGTAAACTAATCTTTACTGACCCAACTGCACGCATCAATTATGACACCTAGTTTGTTTTTATCTGAACAACTTGAGCCCTTTTCAGGCACGAGTCTAAAAATTGCCCATTTAAATGTGGAATCTGTTGTTGCTCATGCAGACGAGCTTAGAGAGATCGTGCCAATTTTTGATGTATTAGCATTGTCTGAAACATTTCTCAAACCAGAAATAAGTGATTCTTCGGTGAATTTTGAAAATTATGTCTGGGTTAGGAATGACCGGATAGGTAAAGGAAGAGGTGGGGTGGCGTTTTTGGTCAACAGGAAGCTGAAATTTAAGGAGTTGGCCCGTTCACCTTCGGCATATTCCCGTAGCCCTGAATACATTTTCATGGAAGTTGAGGGGCAAGGTGACAAACTAGTAGTCGGTGTGGTATATAGGCCTCCGAAAATAGGAAAGATACATGAAGTTTTTGATCTGGTTAGTAATATTCTTGCTAGTCATAATAATGTGGTAATTCTGGGGGATTTCAACTCAGATATGAGTGCTAATTCAGCGTACAAAAAACAACTCCAATCGTTAATCCAAAATTGTAATTTTCAATGGTTACCGATGGACGCCACCTTCCACACCCCCACTTCTAGCTCATTCATCGATCTTATTCTGGTCAATAATATGGACATGGTACCGAAGTTTGGTCAGTGTCATGTTCCAGGTATATCTAGACATGATCTAGTTTATTGTGCTATTTCCTTCCGCAAATGCCGATTAAATGAATCTGTTAAAATGATTAGAGATAAGCGCAAGTTTGTTGAGGAACTGTTTGTTCGTGAGGCTTCCGAACTTGAATGGGGTGTTATATTTGCTGAACCGGACATTGATGAGAAAGTTAGGCTTTTTAATAAATTAGTAACGGAGTTATATGATAAGCACTGCCCCATGCGTAAAATCAAGCCCAAACATTTGCCTGCTCCCTGGATTTCGAATGACATCAGACAACTTATGGGTGACAGGGATAAGGCTTATAGAAGCTATCGTAGGCTCAGAACGGTGCCAAGCTTCAACATTTATAAAAAGCTTAGAAATCAGGTGAAGCAAGTACTCAGAAACGCTAAAACAAGATATTTTAACTCATTATTTCATGCACATAAAAATTCCAAGGATATGTGGAATATCGTCCGAGGGCTTGGAATAGGTAAAGATTCTAGGAGCGTAGCGAACCTACCAGTCCCGGTCGATCAGTTGAATGAACATTTCGTTCTTGAGGGTCGTGATAGCGATACTTCGGCAATTGTCGAGGGGTACCGCACTATTCGTGTGGAGCGGGAGGAAATGGTACTTGAGCAGATAGCTGAGGCAAGGGTGCGCGAGTGCCTTTTTATGGTCAAGTCTACGTCTCTTGGGTCTGATGGATTGTCTGTAGATATATTACACATCTTAGCCGAGGTGATAACACCTGTTTTATGCCACATCTACAACGCTTGTATAAGAGAGTGCTACTACCCAATCCAATGGAAGCGTGCAGTAGTTTTCCCACTAAAAAAAGTGGCGAATCCTAGAACGGCTAATGAGTTCAGAGCTATTAACTTACTTTGTGCCCCAGGCAAAGTTTTTGATAAGATCCTCTATTTAGAAATTAATAGCTATGTAATGAGGCATGATTTGATTGTGGATCGGCAATCGGCGTACAAGGCGAATTACAGTACAGAGACTGCTCTGGTAAGGGTGTTGGATGATGTTAGACGTGCTATGGACAGTCGTAAAGTCACGATTTTCGTCGGGATTGATTTCAGCCGAGCTTTTGATTTAGTGAGGCATGACATCCTGCTGGCTATCCTTAAATCTGTAGGTTTGTCTGAGCAGCTGGTGGCACTGTTCGATTCCTATCTGAAAGACCGCATGCAGAGTCTCCGGGACTCCGATGGTTCGCTATCATCGTGGCGTAATATTACAGTAGGTATCCCCCAAGGTTCCGTTCTTTCTGGATTACTATTTGTAGTATTCGTTAACTCCCTCAGTCACACAGTCCAGAATTGCAGCTATATGTCCTACGCAGATGACCTACAGCTGTACTTATCATGCAGCGCCAACGAGCTAAACGACCATATTTTGAAGCTCAATGATGACCTCGGCCGTATCTCGGAATGGTGCGAGGGGCACTGTATGTCCATTAATGTATTGAAAAGTAAGGCAATGTTCTTGGGAAATCCAAAAATTCTCTTGGCAATCGACACAAATACGGTTGAACCCATCGTACTTTCCATCCATCGTACCCTCCCATTTAGTGAATCAGATTCAAGCGACCGAAGAGAATCCGCCGTCGAACCTGGATTATCTGGCAACTGGTTATAAAATATTGTGCTCCATTACCAGCATCTTCATCCTTCAGTCTTCAAGCCTCATCCACACACGAAGGTCTGCATCATCTTTTGCCTTTTCACTGTTAGACTTTCCCCATTTCAAAACAATTGTGCATATTAACGTGATATTAGTTCATATGAATGTGATACTCTCCCTTCAATACTGCTCACATGGGTTCCATAAATGATTTTGTCTGTTCTCAAATTGGGAATCGTCAAAAATTTGTTAATCTGGCGCACATTAATGCCGAATCAGTAGTAGCCCATCTGGAGGAAATTAAGGAAGTTTTAAAGGGAAATCTCTTTGATGTGGTCGCTATAAGCGAAACTTTCCTCAAACCCGCAATAAGCTCCGAATCCGTGAAGATTCACAATTACGATTGGATAAGAAATGATCGTACGGGGCTCGGTAGGGGAGGTGTAGCATTGTTAGTTAACTCAAACTTGAAATATAAAATCCTAAAAACATCACCATCATTCTATTCAAAAAGCCCTGAGTATTTATTTATTGAATTAGACCATAAAAAACAGAAATTTGTGGTGGGTGTTGTATACCGTCCCCCAAAAGTAGGAAAAATTCAAGAGGTGTTTGACGTAATGGCAAACCTATCAACGCTATACCAACACGTAATAACTTTAGGAGACTTCAATTCCGATCTACTAACTGATAACGCCTATAGCAGACAATTAAAATCAATTCTGAACTCCCAAAATCTGTCATACCTACCGTTCAACGCCACACACCATTCGACTAGCTCAAGTTCATTACTCGATTTGATCTTGGTGAATGATGTCGATGTCGTTGCGAACTACGGGCAATGTCATGCCAGCGGTATATCAAGACATGACCTTATTTACTGTTCTTTAAAGCTAAAATCCCGCAAAGTTGGTCGAAAACATATTCGAATACGAGACATGAAAAACTTTGACAGACAAGCCTTCATTAAAGATGCTATCTCCATAAACTGGGATCCTGTATATAGTGAGCCAGATTTGAACAAAAAAGTTGACATTTTTAATTCTATAATCCTTAAATTATATGACAAGCACTGTCCATGGATTGTAATTAGAACAAAACATCAGCCTAGCCCATGGATTGACGTGGAAATTAGGAACATGATGACAGAACGAAACAAGATGTATAAATACTATGTTAAAACTAAGAACCGTGAAATTTACAACAAATACAAAAAAATAAGAAACAAAGTGAAACAAATGGTGCGAAACGCTAAAGCGAAATATTACTATAAACTATTTAGTGAGAACAAGCAGTCGTGTGACTTTTGGAAAATCATCCGTAGCCTAGGAATCAGTAACAAAGACCCGGAGGATATTTCCCTACCTGTGTCTGTGGATGCACTCAACAACCATTTTTGTAGGGAGATGGATGAACCAACGGATCCTGAGACCATTCAAAACTATGAGAATATCCTGGCACAACGAGAACCATTCACAATACCAACTCTCTCTGAAGAGAGAGTTAAAAACGGACTATTTTCAATTAAATCGAAATCAATAGGGGCTGACGGAATTTCAGTAGTAATACTCCACATGCTGGCTGATGTCATTGTTCCGATTATCACCCACCTATATAACGTATCTTTATTAACAGGAATATACCCTGATGCTTGGAAAAAAGCTATAATAAAGCCAATCCCTAAAGTTAAATCACCGTCTTCAGTCAGCGAATTTAGAGCCATTTCACTCCTTTGCACTTTGGGAAAAGTTCTAGATAAAATTGTTTATTACGAACTAAACGCATATATTGAAAAGCATGCAATTTTAGACCCACACCAGTCTGGATATAGGACAGGTTATAGCACTGAAACTGCCCTCATAAAAGTACTAGATGATGTGCGGAGAGGGATGGATAGGAGGAGAGTAACCATTATGGTGATGGTTGACTTTTCTTCCGCGTTCGATCTCCTGAGAAAGGACATCCTGTTGGTCATCCTAAAATCGGCAAGAGTTGAAGGAAACCTATTGAACTGGTTTGGCTCGTACTTATCGGGACGGAGGCAGTGTGTAAAAGGACCAGGGAACATATATTCTACGTATAAAGATGTTCAAGTGGGTAGTCCCCAAGGATCTGTTTTGTCTGCGATTCTGTTCATCGTATATATCGGTTCATTACCAACGATTTTCTCGAAAGGTACCCAGCATATGATGTATGCAGATGATTTACAGTTCTATCGATCCTGTGACGTCAGCGAAATCGAACAAACTGTCGATCATATAAATCATGACTTGAGTAGACTCGCGAACTGGTGTTCCAAACATGGAATGAAAGTAAATGAATCTAAAACTAAAGCGATGATACTTGGTTATCCTAAGATTCTCACTAAATTTGACATGACCCAAATCCCGAAAGTGACGTATGGCTCGATTTGTTTAGAATATGTGCAGGAATTCAAGAACTTAGGAATAATGGTACAAAACACACTTTCCTGGGACACGCAGGTAACTAAAATGTGTAACTTTGTTTTTAAAAGCTTATACCAACTAAGAAGAATAGCTATCGATTTCCCAACGCAAGTACGAAAACAGCTGGCACAATCGCTCATTCTCCCGATCTTTGACTATGCTAGTGTAGCTCTCTGTGACCTTAAAAGCGGAGATATTGACCGCCTGCAGAAAGCTCAAAATGCAGTTGTTAGGTTCGTTTTGAGAACTAAATGGGACGAGCACATTACGCCGCATTTCAAGGTACTAGGGTGGCTTAAAATAGCAGAACGAAAAAAGCTGCAGATAGCTGTATTAATGTTCAAAATTTTGAAATATAAGACACCTAAGTATCTGTTCGACGAATTTACTTGGATGTCCCAAGTGCACAATAAGAGCACAAGGCATAAGGACATAGTCATGCAGATTCCCATTCACAGAACCTCGATCTTCAACCGATCATTCATAATTCAAGGAACAAAAATTTATAATGAACTAGTGACAATGTTCGAAATGGACCAGAAAACTGAAATCTTCAGAAACAAGGTCAAAATGATGCTATTAGATAAGTACTAATAACCATTATATGTATCATTGATGTTTACAACGAACTGTTCATATTACCCATTATTGTATTATTTAGTATGAAGATTCACCTATAACATTATTTTATTTTTATGTAAAGTCATTTACGATTGTAAGAGGAATGTATATATTTTTTTATCCAGGGATGGTGGAAGAGAGGGCCCTAAGGCCCTAACCAGTCCCTGGTGGATAAATAAACCATACAATCAATCAATCAATCTCTCTCTCTCTCTCTCTCTCTCTCTCTCTCTCTCTCTCTCTCTCTCTCTCTCTCTCTCTCTCTCTCTCTCTCTCTCTCTATCTCTCTATCTCTCTCTCTCTCTCTCTCTCTCTCTCTCTCTCTCTCTCTCTCTGAATGAGCACTTTACAAGAACGGTCATGGACCAGGACTTGCCACAAGACTTGATTGGGGGAAGTGCCGATGGGCAGCTCACGGGGGAGCCATTCGTGATGCCCATGCTCTCACAGGAAGCAGTCATGAAGGGTCTTAAGGCGGTAAAAGCAACGTCGGTTGGTGTCGATGGAATTTCAGCTGAAGTCTTGCACATACTTTCCGACGTAATTGCTCCGATCCTCACTCATATTTTTAACAATTCGTTGGCTAATGGAATTTATCCAGATTTGTGGAAAAAAGCATTGATCAAGCCTATCCCAAAGGTTAAATCCCCTAGTAGTGTGAGTGAATTTCGGGCAATTTCTTTACTGTGCACATTGGGCAAGGTGCTGGACAAAATAGTGTATCTCGAACTAAGCGAGTATGTTGAACGTAATGACCTTTTGGACCCCTACCAATCTGCCTATCGCTCGGGTTTCAGTACAGAGACAGCACTAATAAAAGTATTGGATGATGTTAGAGAGGGTATGGACAAAAGGGAGGTGACAATAATGGTGACGGTTGATTTCTCCTCTGCGTTCGACCTGATAAGAAAAGATAACCTTTTGAGCATTTTCAGATCGTTAGGAATACAGGGAAATATATTAAACTGGTTTGAATCCTACTTGTCAGGACGTAAGCAGAGAGTCAAGGGTCCGGATAACACCTTTTCACCCTGGAGAGACGTGGAAATTGGATGCCCCCAGGGCTCTGTGCTGTCGGCCCTGATGTTCATAATCTATGTCAGAAATCTGTCGAACATGTTCTCCCACGGAACTCGGCATATAATGTATGCAGATGACCTCCAGCTCTACCGTGCTTGCCCTGTGGCTGGGATCGGTGAAGCTGTGGGTCTTATGAACGATGATCTCCTGAAGCTCGCAGGTTGGTGCTCTATGTACGGAATGAGAGTTAACGAGAGCAAAACAAAAGTCATGGTTCTGGGGTACTCAAAAATCTTGTCAAAAGTAGATTGGGCAACAATACCTAAAGTGATGTATGGTTCGACCCCCCTAAATTATGTGAAAGAAGTGAAGAATTTGGGAATTTTAGTTCAAAGTGACCTTTCATGGGATGGTCAAGTCACCTCGATGTGCAACTCGGTATTTAAGAGCATATATCAGCTCAGAAGGGTGGCAAGTGACTTTCCCATGCATGTTAGGAAGCAGCTTGCCCAATCACTTATCTTACCCATTTTCGACTATGCCCCTGCAGCAATCTGTGACCTAAACAGTGACAACATCTCCAGACTGCAGAAAGCACAGAACGCTGTTGTGAGATTTGTTCTCAGACTTAAGCTTGATGAACACGTAACTCCGTATTATAGATCGTTAGGCTGGCTGAAGATAGCGGAGCGAAAACGTCTGCAAATCGCCGTTATGCTGTTCAAAGTGTTGAAATTCAAAAGACCCCAGTACTTGTATGACAAATTTAAATTCATGGCGCAAGTCCACTCTAGAGATACCCGGAACCGAGAAAAACTACTGCAAATCCCGATACATAGAACTACTATTTACAACAGATCATTCATTGTTCAAGGATCAAGAATTTATAACGAGCTAATTGAAAAATACACTGCCAAGGTGATGGCACAGGAGCTTCCTCGTCACAATCAGAGTGACCCATTATAAAATAGAACAGACTCGGAAGCAAAATAACATAACATTACATAACATTACATAACGTTAAATATACATATTACATAACATTACATTACATAACATAACATTACATAACATTACATGAAATATACATATTATACATAACATGACTTCCATAATACATTACGTCCATTATACATAACTAGCCTGACCGCTCGCTTCGCTCGCTATCCGAGATTCGCTGTACGCAGTATCTTGGAACCAACAAACGACGGAAAAATCCCTTACCCTACCGGGTATTTGTGCCCAATTTTATCAAAATCCGTCAAGCCATTCAGGAGTTGACCATGGTCGACCATATTTCCGCTATGGTCAGGGAATTAAAAATGCGCCTACGTTCAACTTGGGAGGCTACCGGATATTGGTGCCAAATTTGGTCGATATCCGTTGAGCAATTCGGGGTTCGACCATGGAGGGGCCCATGGATGCGCTAAGGTCGACCGCGGGGGTAGTCCGAAGGGTCGATCGTAGATAGAATTTCACGTAGATTACGAATACGCGATAAAAAATAGGGGTTACCATTTCAATTAACGAAGTTGACCATGGTCGACCATAGTTCCGCTATGGTCAGGGAATTAAAAATGCGACGTTGCACAACTTGGGAGCCTACTGGATACTCGTGCCAAATTTGGTCGATATCCGTCAAGCCATTCAGGAGTTGACCATGGTCGACCATAGTTCCGCTATGGTCAGGGAATTAAAAATGCGACGTTGCACAACTTGGGAGCCTACTGGATATTCGTGCCAAATTTGGTCGATATCCGTTGAGCAATTCGGGATTCGACCATGGAGGGGGCCCATGGATGCGCTATGGTCGACCGCGGGGGTAGTCCGAAGGGTCGATCGTAGATAGAATTTCACGTAGATTACGAATACGCGATAAAAAATAGGGGTTACCATTTCAATTAACGAAGTTGACCATGGTCGACCATAGTTCCGCTATGGTCAGGGAATTAAAAATGCGACGTTGCACAACTTGGGAGCCTACTGGATATTCGTGCCAAATTTGGTCGATATCCATCAAGCCATTCAGGAGTTGACCATGGTCGACCATAGTTCCGCTATGGTCAGGGAATTAAAAATGCGACGTTGCACAACTTGGGAGCCTACTGGATATTCGTGCCAAATTTGGTCGATATCCGTCAAGCCATTCAGGAGTTGACCATGGTCGACCATAGTTCCGCTATGGTCAGGGAATTGAAAATGCGACGTTGCACAACTTGGGAGCCTACTGGATATTCGTGCCAAATTTGGTCGATATCCGTCGAGCCGTTTGGCCGTGCATAGAAGGACAGACAGACAGACAGAGCGCATGCGCAGGGCGAACCGCTGGCTCTATCATGTTGAAATTTATATGGGACCTCAATGGGCCCTACCCGCTTAATCCCTGAGAATTACATTGAAATTGGGTGAAATCTTTGGTTACTACGGCTGTAACAAGGAAATTGAATCTATTTCACGCCAGCGCATGCGCAGAGCGCACCGAGGGTCCGATCATGCTGAAATTCATACTGGAACTCACTAGGCCTTGTCCAAACAACCCTTGAAAATTTGAGCGAAATTGAATCAAAATTGTGAAAGTTATGCGTGTTTGTTGAATTTAACGTTAGCGCATGCGCAGGGCGTACCGCTGGATCAATCATGTTGAAATTTGTATGGGACCTCAAGGGGCCTTATCCGCACCATCCCTCAAAATTTGAGCTGAATCAATTCAAAATCGTGGAAGTTATGGCTGTAACAAGGAAATGCGGACAGACTCACAGACTCACAGACTCACAGACTCACAGATTCACAGACTCACAGATTCACAGACTCACAGACTCACAGACTCACAGACTCACAGACTCACAGACTCACAGACCGACAGACACGGAACCAAATTTGTTCAGTAGGCTTTGAAACGCAAAATGCAAGTGGAAATTTTGATTTCTGAAGACAAAAATTTTTTGGCTCACGAAAGTGAACACAAGGCTTCCGCTGCTTCGCAGACTCGGAAGCAATATGAACTATATAAAAAAACAAGCACATTTAGAGATACACTTAAGAAGAAATTAGTAGAAAAATATTGAAAACCATGGATGTAACTAAGAAATAATGTTAAGAATTTGTTGGAAGAGTAGGAAGAATGTTTTAGTTTGACAGAGTTATTTTCATTTATATTTAATAAATTAAATTGGACATGAATTTAATTTTTAGTTTGCAGAGGTATTTTCATTTATATTTAATCAATTAAATTTGTAACAATAAGTTTGTGAAAATTATGTAATTACCAATTACTTATATTGAATTATTTGACCACGATTGTAAGAGGAATAATTGTACTTTTGATATCCAGGGAAGGTGGAAGAGAGGGCCTTAAGGCCCTAACCTTCCCTGGTTGCTAAATAAAGAAATCAATCAATCAATCAATCTCTCTCTCTCTCTCTCTCTCTCTCTCTCTCTCTCTCTCTCTCTCTCTCTCTCTCTCAAATTTAAATTCTCAAATTTAAGAAATTGAGAATTCTGAAAATTGAAGATCTGATCCAATTTAGCGTTTTGACAACGATGCACCGCATAATTTCCAATAAAAAGCCACCGTACTTAAATGATAAATTTCAAACTTTCTCTAATATCCATAATTTAAACACTAGAAACAAAGATACAAATTTCCGTTTGCCATCATGTAGAACCTCTGCCTATCATGAATCTTTTCTCTGCAAAAGTATCTTATACTTTAATGGGATGTCCCAAGCTCTGAAGGAGACCAAAACCTATGAC